>CAUYRH010022675.1:0-20345 GCA_963574655.1 Perodicticus potto | reverse complement strand
ATGTAGAATATAAGTGTCTTCACATAGTGATTAAAAGGCCAGGAAGGCTATGTTAAATAGTTCAATGAAAATATTTCAGATTGTATATGAAGTCTGCACATTGTGCCCCATGATTGCACCAATGTACACAATTATGATTTAGTAAAAATTAAACAAAAAAAAGAACACCAACATAGTTCAGTTTTAGACAGTCAAGTTCGCAAACCCTTATACGTGATCCGAGTGGAGACCTCAAATAGACCATTAGACAGACCTCAGTTGTGAAGCTTAGAAGTGGCCCCGCTGGAAGCACCAATTGGAAAGTTTTCAGCATATCATGGGAGTGGCAATCATGAGAAGAAAAGAGAAATTGAGGTTGAGAATTTGAATAAGACTGCCTATGGAAGGTTGGAGAACACAGAGGAAGGATCATGTATAAGGGCCTGTAAAAATCTAGCATTAAAGATTGGATAAAGGAAAGCTAAGTCAAGAAAGAAGACAGAGAAAGATTGGCCACAAAGGTCAAGGAACACCAAGGGTGTGTGATGTGACAGCCAAATACAGAAACTGTCAACCGTGTCAAATGCACAGTGTGGGGTGAGACCCCCACTTGGTCAGCCCCAGGGCAGTCACTGGTGACCCTATCAAGAGCAGTTTAAATGGCAGAATAGGATGGAAATTATATCACAGTAAGTTGAATAATAGGGAGTTGGTTCTAGCTGTTACAGAGTATCTCCTGGATTAACAAGAACTGAATAACATACCCAGAACAATTGTGGGGCACTGGAGAGCAAGGTGCTGCCATGCTCCAGAAGAGGAACCCGCAGACCATGAACTTCACATTCCCCTAGCTTTCCCCAAAGATACTTTTGCACACTCAAGCATGCGGAGATAGGGCCCAAAAAGAAAGTCTTGGAAAGATGAGGGGACAGACGCCAGAGTTCAAACTTAAAGCACATATCTGGAGACTGAGTCAAACTCAGAAAAGAAGCCTAAGAACAGTGCCCAGTTGCATGTGAGCTGAGTGAGACCCTGGAAAGCTCTGAGCAGCTGGCAAGCTGAGAGGCTGGGCGCAGATTGGATAAGCAGAGGTTGGAGTTAATCTCTGCCAAGGTCCAGAGGCACAAGAAACATCACAACATCAGAGAAAGTGTGCCCTAGAGGAGGGGGGAACCCCAAGGACTGAGGACAGCACATAAGGCCAAACAAGGTGACAAATGGCACAGTCTACCTCAAGCAAGGCTTAGAATTACACTCCAACAAGAGTGCCTACCAGGGGAAATACTAACTCCTTTGCACAAAATCAACTACAGCTTTTCCCTTTTTTACTCCACATATCCATACTTAAGAAATATACTAATAGCTAAGATATATAAGGTTCACTAAAACCCAAGAGACACAGAACCACGGCAAAGTTGAGTATTTGCTCAGCAGAGGGCCAGCATAGCCAGTGTCATTTACTTTCAGCCCCTTCATAGGACAAAAAGGTCTTCTCACCCTTGTTGGAACACATTGCACAAAGGAATATGACCATGGGAATTAGGAAACCAACCCTGCCTTTAACTTCTTCATCAACTGCTTACGTGGATTAACTGTTAACTTAGTATTCTTTAATATAAAGTAAGTGATGACGTGGTTGGTCTGGTAACAAAGATAGTGGAATGATGCTTGGAATCAGAAATAGTGCACCTTCAATCACACGGACCAATGTCCACAATTAACTTTAGCCCTGCGGAACAGAGGTGTCCTGGGACAGAAGCCTTTAAGAACTGTAGGTGTATGGCTCCCCATGTCCCTGAGAGCAAAGCCCCCAAAGGCCACTCATCACCATTGCTCTGACTCCCTTCCTGCAGCGCCCTTGCTCCTGTTCTGCGCACACTGGCGTTCTTGCTGCCGCTATGACTTTCAAAGGCTCTTCCATCTTCCAGCCTTTGTACTGACCACCCTTGCAGCCTGGGATGCTGTTTCTCCTGAAATCATTTTAGCTAACCAAGTACCACATTTTTTCTTCAAGCTTTCCTTGAAGGAAACAAAAATCTTACTTTTGTTACTTTTCCCCTGAGACTTATTGGATATCATTGAGGCCTCTTCCATCTTGCCCACTCCCACCTCCTCCCTATACTTTTTTGCAAAGCCGTTGTCTCTTTCTTTGTAACATACTTGTTTATTGTGTGTATTTTTATTGTGTCTCCCCCCATCCCCCACCCACACACACAAACTCGGTCACAAGCTTCAGGACGGCAGGAATTAGTGGATTTTTTGTTTTGTTCACTAACGTTTTCAAATACGTAAAAGAGTAAGTGATAATAATCCCTGCTTATTACGTTTTTACATTTGTTGAATGAATGAGCATGTACATTCACATTTTATGCCAGTATCCCAGAAATATTGTAGGGCAATTTAGTCCTGTCATTCTGGGATTGTTCCACCTAAACTTGATTGAGAAAATCATTTTCTTTCTCCTCCCTTGTCCTAATCTTCCCTTTCTTTCCTACCCAACGAATAACAAGATTGCTGTACATGAGAATGTCGCAACTCAAGTCTGCTAAGTGACTCATTAGCCAAAGTACTGCAACAAAGCTTTTAACCCAAGTTAGCACCTATAAGCTAAACAGTAAGGTAAGGCCATTGGGTTGGACTAGGAGTGTAGAATAGTAACTTTTAATATTTAATTTACATTTAAAACTCAAGTAAGGCTAAAAAGTTTACTCTTTGATATTTCTACTTTGCATCAGAACTGGTTGTTCAATCTAAGTTAGTTTTTTCCCCTCTCATTCTTAGATATCATTCTATTCTTTCTGTCTTATTTCTAGAGATACAATAAAAATACATTAAGAGAATCCATATACAACTTCTTGGCTCCAGACCAGGCCTGAATCTAGAAATTAGCAGCACACATTAGAACACTTACCAACGAAAAGGCTTTTCCAAAGTTCTTTACGTATTCCACTTTCATGCCACAAGGGTTTAAATAACAAAGAATTTTCTACGCTATAATAAAATCATCCATTTTAAGCATTTTATCTGCCAGAGAAAATTATTTTGCTCTAAATGAAAATAAAATTTACAAATGCTAGTATATGAATACGATCTAATTATCCTCTTCTCTGTTTGTAGAAAGGCAGTTCTGGGATATATAAGTTGAAATATTCTGCATAGAAATCATTGTAATAGAAGCCTGATTTTCCATAGAAAATCTCTCTTGCCATATCCCCAATATGTGAACCATATCCCCAATTTCCAAGTATAGATGTAATGAACAAAATTTTACATCAATCAATTCATATTAGTATTTAAATATAACCCCAGAGGAAGGGTAGAGACTATTTCTTGCAACAAAAACTTTATGTGGACATTAAACATTTGAATTCTTTAAGATTTTACTTGATGCATTCCCTTTTGGAGTGCCTCCTCTGGCGGCCTTCCTACCACATCTGGAGTAAATTCCCTCGCCCCACTGTTACACCTTCTCACAGTTCACTGCTTCAGTCTTTATAACCTTCTACCGAAATTGATAAGTTTGCATGAATCGTGTCCTTACTCTTTGAATGACTTCTGATAACAGTGACAATGCTTCATTCCTGTGTCCTTCAGCCTCTAGCTTAGGGGCTGGCACCCAGCAGCTAGTCAAGTATTCACTGTCTGAAAGGAATAGAAAGTGTAAACGTGGCATTTGCAGCAAACAGGCAATGAGAGTAGGGAGATAGAAAACGGGAAGGTCTATAAAAACAGGTCACCCACCGCTCACACAGTCAGAAGGATGGTGTGTAGGCAGACAGTCGTGTGTGCATTCAACAATGGCTCCTGGGTGCGTGCAGGGGTTAGGCGCTCTGTAATGAAGGCAGATACAGGACAGAAGAAACCAGGCAAAAATACCTGCCGGCATGGAGCAGGAATAAACAAAATCGGTAAGCAAATAACATGCTAAACGTTGAAAAATGAATCATAGAAGGAAGCCAAGAAGTGTTGAACAAGGGGGTTGCATTTTCAACAGCTGTTCAAGGCAGGCCTCAGCTGAGAAAGTGGCATTTTAATAAAGAGCTGAAGGAGGTGGAGGAACAAGGCCTTCACATAACTGGGCGATATGATCCGGGCAGGCCACAAAGCAAACGCAAAGCTCTGGGGTGGGCCTGCGGCTGCAAGGGGAGTGAGGCCTCCGAGTGAGTGCGGAGAGAGCAGCAGGGGATGGGATCAAACCGAAAGAGCGAGGGCGCAGAGACCCCACACCACCGGGTCCCCCGTGGCTCTGAGTCTGAGAGAGACTGGCACCCGGGAGGGCAGTGTTTTTCCACCTTTTTATCTAGTGACACACTTGAACCTATAGCTAAACTTTGAGTAAAAAGAATAAAAAAAGCAGAATGTATTTACTGTGCTTCAATTTCTTTCCAAACTAACTAATGATTTTAAAAATTTTCCCAGCACGCCTACGATCCCTGCCTGGCATGGATGAAGTGTGCCAGGGCACACCGGCTGAAAATCGCTGCACGAGAGGCTATTCACCTGGGAGCGGCATCATGCCCTGACCTAGGTGATTTTTTTTTAAAAAATAGTTTTTTAAATTTTATTTTTTATTTCAAAATATTAAGGGGGGTAGAAGTGTTTAGGTCGCATGGATTTTTTTTTTTTTTTTTTTTGGTAGCGACAGAGTCTCACTTTATGGCCCTCGGTAGAGTGCCGTGGTGTCACACAGCTCACAGCAACCTCCAACTCCTGGGCTTAGGCGATTCTCCTGCCTCAGCCTCCCGAGTAGCTGGGACCACAGGTGTCCACCACAATGCCCGGCTATTTTTTTGTTTTGCAGTTCGGCCAGACCGGGCTTGAACCCGCCACCCTCGGTATATGGGGCGGGCCCCTACTCGCTGTACCACAGGCGCCGTCCAACATGGATTGCTTTTGTCATGCTTGAGTCACAGCTATAGGTGTGCGCATCACCCAGACACGTGTATGTTAATTGTACCTGTTAAGTTTTTGGCCCCTCTTCCTCCCCTCTCCCCTGCTTGATTCCCACAGAGTTTTACTTCCCTGCGTGCTCATCAGTGAGTTCCAGTTTCTTAGTGAGTATAAGTGGTGTTTGCTTTTTCACTCTTTAGATACTACACTTAGAAGATGGTCTCCATTCAGTTCCATCCAAATTGTTGCAAAAGGCTGAACGGGTTCTAGTGGCTCTGATAAGATTAAACTGAAGTTAAGGGTGGACCATGTGTGTAGATGGTAGGCTAATGCTTCATCTAGGCACGTGGTACGTGGTGGGTTGGGTCAAGGTGGGGCAGTGGGGGTGTTGAGACAGGGAAGGCAGTGGATGGAGAAAGTAAGAGGAAAGATTAGGAGTTTGTATTTGGATGTTACAGCTGAGATGCCGGTTAACATTCAAGTGGGGCTGTAGGGTGGGCACTTGACCTTATTTGGAGCTCAGTAGAGAGGTCTCTGTTGAGTCACTTTAGGCATTTACAGCCACAAGACTGGACAATAGCAAAAAAGGAAGAAGTGTAAATAGAAAAGATGAGGAGGAACCAGCAAGAGAGATGAGTAAGGAGGTGAAGAAAACCCAGCAGAATGTGATTCCGGGAAGCCAAGGGAAGAAAATCTTTACAGGAAGAGTTTAAATGAATGATCAGCTGGGTGGAACGTCACAGCCAGTGGGTCCTCCTTTGCCATGAGACCTTTGGAAAATCTTGTCTTTATCAGTTTATTTGTTTGTTTGTTTTAAAGATTAGACTAAGAAGAGAATTTCTATTTTTTTAACAGTCAATGAACAGGATGCAGGGTGAGGAAAATCTGTATTTTGTTTCTACACCACACATAATTCCTTACACCTGCAATAAGTTTATTTTTACTGCAAAGATAAGTAGCCATAGAGATTGTTGCTCTTGCAGAACACTAAGTACTGGAGGTCATGATTTTAAAGCTCCTGCAAAGATTTTAATGGGGAAGAGTTTTAATTTTGCTTCCGATGCTCCCAATTGCTAATAAGGTGACAGAGGAAGTTAGAACTGCTTTGTTCATAGTAATGTGGAGTGTTAGTACCAGACAGACTGTTTACTACAGAATTCTGGGACCGATTCTATAAATCACAGGGATATCTTTACTAAGAGCTACTACTTCACCCATATTTTTAGAAAATTCTGATCTTGTATGAGTCATTGCATCATAAGTGATGTTGATGTAGAATGCAAAGAGACAGATGGACCATTTTAGAACCAACAATCTGGAAGGAAATTTTATATATATTGTATACATATATATATATATATATCTTTACACTAGACACTTATGTATTTATGATGTAATACATTATATTCTACTTACATTGTATATATTTGTTACAATGTGTATATATAAACTATTGGTTACTTGTATTTCGTTCTTCTAAAAGTAATTTTTTCCACTTACAATTTAATGATCAAATTTTGTGAAATGGTAACATTCCATTTAAGACTGAAATCTGATTTCATATTCCTTTGAAAAGTCACCATTTCTACTGTGGTTTCTGTTGGCAACCTCAGAGTATTAATTCACTAAAGAAGATTAAACATTATTATAAATACGGGATAGATCAGTTTCTTCTTTTCTTGGATTTACACCTTCCATTCTGCTTTTCATCCTGAGTACATGAGGCAAATATACATAGGCCGAATAAAACTAGGCACACAAGCGTGTCTTATTTAATGCCAACTGACAATAATTTTTGCAGGCTAGGTTGCAATGAGATTTCTTGAATCCATGTTAATTATCCGTAGTTTCAATTTTAGTATTAACCACCAACTCCTGCAGGTGACTTCAATCAGCTTCATTTGTGTTTTAAATAATTAGTTCTTAATAATGTATTATGCATTACAGATATTCACAGAGAACTCCAGTTTCAATTACCTGTCACTTCAAATTACAGGCTCCCAGTAATCAGCTTCTGCCATATAACCCACCATGGAACAGACCCAAGTTAATAGAAAGTGAGAGAAAAAAATATATAGCTGGCTTGGCATGAGTAGATTTCAAAATTAACCAATCTGTGTACCTTTAAATATATGTCTTCCCAGGAATTAAAGAATTATCTGGCTTACCTTTCAGTGTCTTCCTCATTTGAAATAAGAGAGAAGGGAGAGAGTAAGTAACTCACAGGGATTATTCATTTACCAGTTCAGATGAAGGCATATAGTTCGGGTGTGAAGACTGTATCAGTGATCTGGTTGTAAAATGTCTTTAATACAGTCAAGAATCATCTCTAAAAGCAGAGACAACTACTATACAGCATTATATGTAGAACAAAATCTGAAGCTTGTCTATGATCTCTGAGGCCTTACATCCAGGGTTCTCAAAACTGTATATTAAAATCACCCATCTTTGAGAGACAGGGCGGGGGGGCGATGCAATGGGGAGGCACGGAGGGTCTGAGCAGGCGTGTGCTGGGTAAGTTTGCCAGGTGGGGCTGGGTCTGAGAATCATCACCCCAGAGCTACATCAGCTGCAAACATATGAGAAATGTGAATTCACAATCCCAACCCTACACCCACTGAATCAGAAATTCTGGGAGCCAGGTGTAATAATCTGGGTTTTAATAAGCATTCTGGGAGAGTTCAATGGCCTCTGAAGTGGGCAAACCAGTGCTGGGCGACCTCGCTGTCACGGCCTGGGATCTTGTTACAAGTGCAGGACCTCAGACCCCCTCCAAGACCTCCTTAATCAGAATCTGCATTTTAAGAAAATCCCCGGGTGATTAGTCACTACCCCAGCATTTGAGAAGCCTTTCTCTACGACAGCGGCTCTCAAATTTGGCTGAAAATTGGAAACACTTAGCAGCGGTTCTCAACCTTCCTAATGCTGTGACCCTTTCATACAGTTCCTTATGTTGTGGTGACCCCCAACCATAAAATTATTTTCATTGCTACTTCATAACTGTAATTTTTCTATTGTTATGAATCATAATGTAAATATCTGATGTGCAGGAGATGCCCAAAGGCGTCGCAACCCACAGGTTGAGAAACCCTGGCTTAGGGAAAGTGAAAAACAGAGATAGCTGCTGTGCAGAGGAGGCAGCTCCCGGGTCCCCCATTTCACCACAGACAGCTCTGCTTGCTTCAGTTACACGCATATGCCTGTGTTACGAACAAACTCACAGTAAGCAAAAAGGCTTCACTACCACTAAGCAAAAATATTTAGGCAGGCCTCATCTACCATCCTTGTCACAGGAGTAGCCTTAAATAGAATCACAGTGGCTGGAATAACTAATAATGTGACTCTCGTTTGCACCCATACAAGGGCCCTGACGGCGTCCTGGACTCCCACAGTGGACTGTGGTTCTTCCCACTGATGTCCTGGCCGGTTCCCTGCAGACTTCACTGGGTCACAGCCACTCAGTTTCCCTTGCTGCTCTCCTTCCAATGCTGGATCACATTTTGTCCCTTTTGTCCTAGAGCACAGGGCTTAGTTTCAGGCTCTAATAAAAATAATTTCCCCCATTTCTGCCTTAAGTGGGAGATGTATGCGGGCTAGGTCTCTGTCCTCTGACTTCTCCAAGGGAGAAAATAAAGGAAAACAGAAAATCTTTTTTCTTTAGCTTTCAGCTAAACAAAAACCCCTGTAGAAATGCATTCATAAAAACAAATAAACAAGACTCCCGAGAATTATCTCTTCACTGTTTCTCAGAAAGCACCAAATCCAAGTCCACTTAGGAGCCGGATACTCGATGGAAGAAAGCTGAGAGTCTGAGAGGCAGGAGGCCCCTGAGGGGGACGCTGGGGCCCGTCCTGCGTCTTCTGATTACAGGCAGTTCTGCTTTCTCTTACACCCCCTCTGTCTTTATTGCTTGTGGTCTGATGATTTTGCCTGTACTCAAAGCTCTCTCCACCAGGGCAACTCAGGATCCATCTTCCGGTGATGCCAGGACAATGAAAGGGGCTTTCCTGTCCACCTGTCCACTTTGAGTGGACGTACACAGTTTAACTCCCAAACGGGAAACAGACACAAGAACAGAAAGTTCAAGTCAACTGTTGTTTGGCACCAAAGTCAGAACGTTGTAAATCTACTTTTAAGATGGCGGAAGACATAACTTGGAAAGGAATATTTGAGGCAATACTTTTAAGAAGAGGGTCCCTATTTGACCCAGCATTATTACAAACCACTTGCTGCTGGAATGTAAATCTTCTTTCCTATGACCACACATTTATTTACAATGTGAACTGAGAGGCTATTTCTAGTTTCCGACAAAGCCTGTTCTCCTTTGAAGTGCCTTAAATCCCAAGACAGAGGATATATATCTTCAGCATGTCAGATCATTTCTAGACAGCTAAAAATGTTCATGTTTCAGAACAATCGCTAAAAAAGAACAGTGTCCTGTCATATTGCAGCAACGTATGAAAGTCTGAAATAAAATAGAATAATTCCTGAATTGTGGTTCATGCTTAAAAAACATTGGTCAAGGCTCAGTGCCTTTGGCTCAAGAAGCTAAGACTCCAGCCATATAGACCTGAGCTGGCGGGTTCGAATCCAGCCTGTGCCCACCAAACAACAATGACAGCTGCAACCAAAAAAAAAAAAAAAAAAATTGGTTGAATGAATGAAAAAAATGAATGCACAAAGGGACAACTTTGTGCTCTTATATTCTAGCCTAAATCTAGATAGATTTCGAAGGGTTATGGAAGCTTAGAGCACATTGCCACACTTCTTTTTCTGCTGCATTTTCTTTAAAAGCAAAAATTAAATCGTTTTATTTAATTTCTATTCACATCAAAAATTTACCTATTGGGGCAGCACCTGTGGCTCAAAGGAGTAGGGCATCAACCCCATATGCTGGAGGTGGCGGGTTCAAACCCAGCCCTGGCCCAAAACTGCAAAAAAAAAAAAAAAAAAAATTTACCTATCAGCCTGAGCAACAGTGTGAGACCTCATCTCTACAAAAAATAAAAATAATTAGCCAGGCTTGGCAGGCTGTGCCTGCAGTCCTAGCTATTCAGGAGGCTGAGGTTGGAGGATGGCTTGAGTCCAGGAGTTGGAGGTTGCAGTGAGCTATGATGGTGCCACTGTATTATAGCCTGGGTGTCTCTAAGGAAAAAAAAAATCACATTTTCACATACTTTATGTGAATATTCCTAGAATGTATAATATAAGTACATCACGGAGTATTATAAATGCTGTAATATGGACTGTATTTGAAATTTTCCACAGTCATTTTTTTTGAGAGAGAATCTCATTCTGTCACCCAGGCTAGAGTGCTGTGGTGTCATAGCTCACAGCAACCTCAAACTCTTGGGTTCAAGAGATCCTCCTGCCTCAGCTTCCTGAGTAGCTGGGACTACAGGCACCCACCACAACACCTGGCTAGTTTTTCTATTTTTAGTAGAGACGGGGTCTCGCTCTTGCTCAGGCTGGTCTTGAACTCCTGAGCTCAAGCCATCCACCCACCCCAGCCTCCCAGAGTGCCGGGATTACAGGTGTGAACCACCGAGCCCAGCCCACACAGTCATTTCCTTATCTCCAGGATAACATTAAACGGTTGCATACAGATCTGTCCTCATCTTGCTAAAAACCAACTTCCAATTCTGTTCTAAAGGCAAATATTTACTTGGGTAAAATAAGCAACAAAGTCACACTGTCTGGACATCCAGCATGAAATAATTTTTTTTCTCCCCCCCCCTTTTTTTATTAAATCATAAACGCATAGATCACGTATACATTAATGCATTTATGGGGCACAATGCGCTGATATTCACCGTGACTCTGACAGATGAGACAGACATAAATCGTATGTGTGTTTTCACAGACATTCATTTCCACGAGATTCTAGAAATCCCAACAGCTTCTGTAAATCTTACTTGCTAAACCATTCCATCCCTGTTCAGCTGGCAGACAGCCGGGGACGGCGTATTTCTAGAGCTGAGTGGTGAGAGACAACCAGCCTGACATTTGTGTGTTTTTCTCCTCAGCTTCTGATGCTGCTGGTTAATAGAATAATGTTTTAGGCTCTTGATGGTACCCGTCTTAAGAAGGTGCCAGGATTTCCTTCTCAGTTCTGGTATAACCTTATCAATGGCGTCCCACCGACCTCAGTTTCCACAGGCTCCCTTCTACTTTTGGAGTAACAGTCAGAGCTGTCACCGAGCTCCAGGCTCCACTTTCCAGGCGGACATTCTGGCTTTACCTCCTGTGTGCCACTGGCTTTGGACAGTGGGCACAATCCTCGTCAGCGAATGAGGCTGACAATGAAACTGACGTGAACAGCGAGGGAGGCGATTGAGTCTTTCATTGCCCAAGTATTTATTGAGTGCCTGCCGCGTGCCAGGCCCTGTTGCAGGTGTTAGGAATGTGGCAATGGACTAGACAGAGGGGGCTCTGTGCTCACGGAGCGTTCGTTCTTGTGAAAAGAAACAGATGGCAGTATGTTTAGGGGAGTGACTGGCACCCAATAAATAGTACCTTCTACATGTAGTTACTGAGCACTTTGGAGCCAGGTGGGTTAAAAATAGTGATCCGAAGTAAATATTCCCCTGACTGTTCGCTTCTGTATGTGTATTTTCCACCAAGTTTACAATGCACCGGTATTGGGCAATAAATTAACAGTAACGACAACAAGAGAGCCATGGCATAATTGAACACGTAGTGAAACGTTTCCATTGTGTCTGATGGAAAGAGTTAGGACTTAGGTAATGATTCAGTAAATATTAGTCGCTCCTGCTGTTTTCAGCCTAGACGCATGTTTTCAGCCTTAGCACAGTGGCCCATTCATTCTGTTATTTCAGCATCTCTTGTCTTTTGAACCTCCTACTTTGTGGATAAACGAGACTTTTATTTTTGTGTTTTCAAACTTTTTTTTTTTTTTTTGGTAGAGACAGAGTCTCACTTTATCACCCTGTGTAGAGTGCCGTGGCATCACACAGCTCACAGCAAACTCCAACTCCTGGGCTTAGGTGATTCTCTTGCCTCAGCCTCCCGAGTAGCTGGGACTACAGGTGCCCGTCACAACGCCCAGCTCTTTTTCTGTTTTGCAATTTGGCCAAGGCCGGGTTTGAACCCGCCACCTTCGGTATAGGGGACCGGCGCCCTACTCGATGAGCCCCAGATGCCGCCCGTTTTCAAACTTTTATTAATTAAAAATAATTCTAAATTTCTCTCAGCCATATACAATCAGAAAGCCCCTTATTGGCAGAGAGATCCCCAAATGTCTTGGTATTCCGTGTCAACCATCCTGTGTTTTTAGCATGATACTTTGTAGTGTTTCTGTTTTTCTCAATTCTGTGTGCTAAATGTTTAATATTTCCCTTTTTCTTCCTTTTATAACCAGAGCATCATTATATTCCAATGGCTACTTTTTTTTTTGGCCCGGGGCTGGGTTTGAACCCGCCACCTCTGGCATATGGGGCCAGCGCCCTACTCCTTTGCGCCACAGCGCCGCCCCCAATGGCTACTTTTTAATGAGGTGTTTTGGCTCATCCTACATTAGCACAGCCTCTAAAAACCCTGCAGTCTTCTTTCTTCTCTAAGCCTTATTGGTCTTTTCTTCTCATTCTCTGGAATTGCTTTGCTAATTTTCTTCTATTTAGTGTGCTGGGTTATTATTATTTTCTTGGCTTACTGTTTTCCTGTCATGTTAAAATCCCAGATTTATTCTTTTTGAACTATGCTTTGCTATACAAAAATGAAAACCTCTGGAAACTTCATATTTTAAGGAGAAGAGTTGAAAGTCTAAGTATTCCCACATAGTAAGCAATGGAGATACTGCTGATTAGAAAGCCTGTCTAATAGAGAAGTTTCCAAATTTAGTTTTAAGAAGTTGCACTTCCTGTTAGTGCTAAAACAGCATCCCCAAGACCACATAATAATTGCCCCAAATGAAAAAATGTCATCAGCCTGCTTTCGGTGAGTATTTCTGGCACATTTCCTTAAGGAGCACAGCCATGTTCCATAAATGCCCTCTGCATGTCGCTCCGACCTGAAGCCTTCCCATCCCAGGCGTGTGACTTCAGACCATTTTTCTTTCTCTTACTAAAACTGTCGCTGAAACCTCACTAAAATCTCTCGACCTCTCCACCCCATCCAAATGAAGATGCAGCCTTAGTCAGAACCAGTCTGTGGCGTGGCCATGTTTATGCATAGTTGAGGAAGAAAACTAGCTGGCAGTTGTAACAATCACATGTTCAGAGTTTAATGGTTTTATAAACGACACTAAATATATAACCTCCTAGAAGGACACAGTAAGACTGTACGGAAGAAACCCAAGGGAACCGGTGTGAGGCTTCCAGACTACAATGTAGCACACCCGTCCTGTGATTGATGTGAATGGGGTGGCTTCCATAATTTCCCTTTAGAAATGAAATGAAGAGCGTGGTGTCAGCCAGGAATCCAACAGGAAACAGATGACACAATCAAACTGGATGAATCAAAGAGAGTATAATAAAGGGACTATTTATAAACGTAGTGAGGGTAAGGAAACCACAGTTCATAAGTGCTGTATCTCTGGGGCAATAACAGTGGAGAGCTCTTAGGAGCCCAGCTCTGCAAGGTCAAGGTGAAGGGGCAGCAGTGGAACCAGGAGGCCAAAAGGGCTATGTGGAGAATGCTGCCCAGGAGGAGTTAGTGACTTTGCTGTAGGGACCACCAGCCTGCGGCAATCTCAGAGTCCAGGGGACATGCACAATGATGTCACTGTCCTCTCCTGCTCTGATTTCCTGCAAAGTTCCCCCGTGAACCTGATAGAGAACTGTCAGTCTCCCAGAGCACAGAGCAGGGAAGGGAATCTGGAGGAGCAAATTGATGTCCCACTGAGTCAGATAGGTTTTCTGTCTTCTACACAAATGCTACAGGCAGAGTCTGACTATTAATCAGAGACTGAACAGGAAACAGGAAACCAAACTGATCTAATTGAAAGAAACATTAAGGCCAGGCGTGGTAGCTCATACCTATAATCCTAGTATTCTGGGAGGGAGGATTGCTTGAGCTCAGAGCTCAAGACCAGCCTGAGCAAAAGCCACCCACCTTTACTAAAAATAGAAAAACTAGCCGGTGTTGTGTCAGGTGCCTGTAGTCCCAACTACTCGGGAGGCAGAGGCAAGAGGATCGCTTGAACCCAGAAGTTTCAGGTTGCCACAGCTATGACGCTGTGGCCCTCTAGCCTGGGTGATAGTGAGACTCTGTCTGAAAAAAAAAAAAGAAAACACTAAAATTACATGGTTTTAATTTAGAGTTAAGACTAAAATTAACGGTTGTTCTACTTAAAGAGTTCTAAATCAATACCTGAAATAGAATAGCTTGAATTTTTATTTTCCAAAGGATTTTGCAAAATATTAGATGCACAGGTGAGTAAGGTCTATGCGTGTGAAATTAGATTCTGTTTTGTAGGTAGTGGAGGCTGAAGAATTTCGTGCTGGGAAATGCCAAGCTCTAATCTGCACATTTTAAAGAACATTCTGATATAGTTGGAAAGATAATTTGGAAAGTGGTACATATAGACATAGTAAGGCTGAGTGAGGTATTGGGGACATTCATGGTAAAGAGAAGAGAATGGATAGGAGAAACTTTTGGAGGTAAAATTAGCTAGAACGACTCTTAGGTTACTAGTTTTTAACCTAAGAGTTGGCCAGAGGAGTGGATAATAATTCAATCTGAGTTAGAGTTTAATGTGTCTATGAAATCCGACCAATTAGACATGGAATAATCACAATGTTAGTAGTAGTTAAACTCATGGGTATGAATGGAAGGAACCAGGCAAAAATGAAGAGCAGAACAAAGAGATGGCCAAGAATGAAGGTTTTAACAATATCATTTTGAAAAATCGGATTTCTTCCTACTTTAAAACCATCTTGCCTACTTTAATGCCACGAGTCTGTAAGCCCGTGCTTAGAGACTTGGCCAATCTTGTGTGCAGCAGGATCCTTGCATCGTGCCTGGAATATGACACTCACTCAACGTGTATTATCGGATGAATAGAATTTAATCTGGCTAATGGTTCTGGGAGAGGACGATCTGATCTAGGAACTGAAGTAATTCAGAGGACATTGCACCCCACAGGACTCTTCTCTCTAGAACTCTTTCAGAGTTTACCACTGAATTTAAGGTTCCTTTTCCGGGCTGGCTCTTGCTGGGAAGTTACAAGATACCTTCATTGCTTCTATATGTCGGGTTTTAAATGTGGAAAATAAATGTGGTTAATTCCTGTATTTAAAACTATGTTTTAAGTAATGAGTATTTCACTCATACCTCTTTATTCAGTTTTCCCTATAGAGAAAGTCTTCCTGATTTTGTCCTTGTAAAACCAGAGGCCCTTTCAAAGGCTGGAAAGTAACCACCACGAGGCTGATGAAACATAGCCTCACAAGATACAATAGTGTACTAAAAATCTGAAAGTATATTAAGGACTATGTATCATGAAGCAATGTTCTTCAAACGCAGGCTGCCTACCATGGAAATACCCCCAGACTGCTAAGGAGTATGTGGATATGCAAAGGGAGGTCATTTCCAGAACTTGAACTTCCTTCCATCTGGACATTTTCCTAAAACTCATCTGCTTAAGAAGGATCTGTGATGGAGGGTTCTGGTTCTACTTTGCATTTCCCTTCATACCCGTTCTCATAAACTTTAGAATGCATCAGAATCATCTAGAATGCTTACAAAACCCCAGATTGCTGACCCCACTCCCCAATCTCTTACTCAGTAGGGTTGTGCCTGTAGGTTTGAATTTTTTACAAGTTTGTAGGTGATGCCACACTCTTGTCCCAGGGAACATATTTGAGAACCAAAACTTTAGAAGATTGCCCTTTTTTGACTTCATTATTTAAAAAAAATAATAAAACCATCACTTGAAGCACAGCCCTTACCCATTATGAGTCTTAGGCTATACTGCCGTGGAATGTAAAACTCTGGACAAACATATGATGATTTAAAATAAATGATTCTGATGACAGTGTGACAAATTCTTTTTCAAATTAACTGTTTATAAAAAAAAATGAAGGAAGATTTTATTAAGATGCCAGCTAAGAGGCATTTGGAAATAACTTTTGAAAGATCACTGTGATTTGGGGCATATAATTCATAAAGAGCTTAAAAAGTTGGGTAGCATTGCATAATAAAACTATCATTTCCATTTACTAATTTATGTAAGCAAAATTTCTCAATGTTTAAATTTATAAAACCAACTGGGAATTGGATGTGGTAAACCATGCCACATTGTAGTTTTAAATACTATTTCCCCATGGAAATATGAATTGGGAAAAACAGCCTGAATCATTTCATTGAGATATATTTCTAATGAAATTTTGCAATTTGTGTACTTATCTTCCTGATTTTGTGCAAGCTTTATATTGTTTTGATCAATCATATATCCGTAAAGCACAACAACTCCATCCAGGAAAGTTTTTAACTTTTACTGCATTATGTTCACAAGAAAAAATTCATTTTCAAATTTTAAGTACAAAGTTCAATGTATATGTGTTTGGTGGCTTAATCAATAGAAGACTTTCAAGCTTACAAATTCATAATATTTTGATAAAACTTTGTGATGGGAAGTGAAATGAGAGTGTGGGGTTAAAAATCCCCACATGTATGTCTCCTGTACGTCTCATTCGAGTGAGCCACTAATGGGTTAAATTGGCTTTTGCCTTCACAGAAAAAGCAACAGATTTGGGCAGCCCTGAGGCAAACACAAAGACTGTTTTCTGGTCATCCAGAAACAGACACTGTCTGAAGTTTTTGCAATCGTTGGTCCCAGGAAGATAGAAGCTGAAAAGCTTCTTGCCTGGAGGCATGGCCTAAAGATCTTAGCACTGTGGAGAAACAAAGTTAACATTTAAGGTTAACTTGTTGAGTACATGAGGAAATAGTTCTTCTATAGCTCCGTCTCTCTTATTTTCATGTAGATTTTTTTAAGACCTAAAATTAAAAGAGTATTGTGCTGTTTTCTGGGACAGAATATCTACCGCTTAAGTTTAAAGTCAAATAATGAATATTGTAAATCATAGATTAAGTATGCACCTGACTGCAAAAGTATATAAGGTAGTCAGAAAGGAAGTTAACTTGCTACATGCCACCTGGAGAGTGTGTAGTCTGTTTCTTGCATTCCCCTGATAATTATAGGTACAAGATCTGCACCTGGGGCAAAGCTACTGTCCCTCATGTCTCCGTTCATGCAACACAGCCCCATGCCCATAAAGGCTTGAGGAAAATTGGGGTACACAACCTGGAAATTACCCACATGCCAGCATCATGTTTGGTTGTAGGCCAGAAGCTCAAATAAGTTGTCCTCTGGATTCCAAAGAGGTGCACGGGAAGGCAGGGAGAAGTCTTGAAGATGGAAATGGGAGTCAAGGAAACCTATAGGTACATATCTGATGGTAATGTTTGGTGGAGTGCTGAGGAACAGATCAGGAAGCACTCCCAACCTCTCAGAGAAACCATCATATTAGATAAGAGTGTGGCATTCAGAGAGGTATATGAACTTAGCCCCTGGTTCTATGGCAACCAAGTGCCTCACACTCTGGTGCACCAAATAACTGGATGCTACAGCCCCTCTCCTACTTATTACAAAAGGGAGGGCTGTTGGAACTGAGAAATTCAGGAGTGTGTGCTTCAGTCTGAGGTTCTTGCAGATTGTGGGGTTCGCACCACTTTCTTTGAGGACTTGCAGTGGAATAGAAGTACACAATCTGGGAACACCCTACCCGTCATCAGAATAAGCATTGTTAAAATGTCTATATTACTCAAGATTATTTGTGCATTTAATGAAATACCCACACAATAGCAAAACAATTTTTTCACAAATGTAGATGCATAATTGTGGGTCAGACCCATCCCAGAGAGAGGCTTGAGGCCTAGAGTCAGATACCTAGGGGGCCCAAATGTACTCAGCTGATGGGAGTGTCCTGTATGGGTCCAAGGAGTATTGATTTCGAAGAGTGCCCTTTCTTTCCAACCAAAAAACTGCACTACTAGATAAGGGCAGAAAGATCCCAGCTTAGGGCCCTAGTACACAAGCATTTAGGGCCCTCCTCCATGATCAACCCTCCTGAATAATAACCACCCTGAAATTTAATATTCTCTAAAATTAAGTTTCTTATATGAGCTAGAAATAAAGACTTTTCAGACAAGTAAACACTGAGGAAGCTTGTCAAGTCCAGATCTGCTATGCCATAAATATTCAGATCTGCCTTATTATACACTGGTAAACATGGTAGTCACCCAGTAGTGTAAAATCATCCAAAATCTAAAGCTCACAGCCCACAGGAAATAATGGCTCAGTACATAAAGGAAAGCAGTAAGGTTCAATAAGGACTAGAAAGAATGCTACTTACCAATTCCTTCAATAAACACAAATGGTTTGAAATTCCCCACTAGAGAGACATAGGCCAGGTGAATGAATAAAAAAATAGAAGCAACTATTTTCTGTCTGTATGAAACAAATATAACTGACAGGGACTTACTCAGACTCAAGGTAAAGGGATGTAAAAAATATTCATGGAAATAGAAATCAGGGTTAGCCATTATATCAGATAAATTAAACTTCAAAATAACAATAGTAAAGAAAGACAAAGATTGTCATAATGTAAAGGTAAAGGAAGCAATTCATCAAGAATACATAACCATCCTAAATATTTATGCCCCTAAAACAAGTGTGCCCAGATTCATAAAGCAAACCCTACAATAAGTAAACCAATATAAGCAGCAGCATCATATTGCTATGGATGTCAACACCTCAATGACAGCACTAGACAGAAAAGATCCTCCAATCAGAAAATAAACAGTGGACCTAAACGGGACTCTAGAGCAAATAGGCTTAACAATCATTTACAGAACATTCTACCTCCAAACTACTGAGTATTTATTCTTCTCTACAGCATATGAAATATTCTTTAGGACTGAGTACATCTTAGACACCAAATGCATCTCCTCAAATTTAAAAAATAGAAATTATACTATGTACCTCCTCCCACCACAGTGGAATAACATTATAAATGAATTCAAATGGAAACATTTAACTCTACATAAACTCATAGAAATTGAAAAATCCTATGCTGAACAGTTATTGGGTCAGGAAGGAAATTAAGACAGAAATAAAAAATTTCTTCAACTAAATGATAAATTTATCAAAATTTATGACATTAAGTAAAAGCAGACCTAAGGGGGAATGTATTTATTTATTTATTTTTTATTAGATCATAGCTGCGTACATTAGTGCAATCAAGGGGTACAATGTGCTGGTTTCATATATAATCTGAAATGTTTTCATGAAACTGTTTAATATAGCCTTCATGGCATTTTCTTAGTTATTGCATGAAGACATTTGTATTCTGCATTTAGTAAGTTTTGCCTGTACCCTTCTAAGATGTACCATAGGTGTGGCCCTACCAATTACCCTCCCGCCCCCCCAACCTCCCGCCTCCCCTCCCTTCCCATATTCATGCGCTGTAGTTGGGTTATAGCCTTCATATGAAACCTTTAAATTTACTTCATGGTAGGGCTGAGTACATTGGATACTTTTTCTTCCATTCTTGAGATACTTTGCTAAGAAGAATATGTTCCAGCTCCATCCATGTAAACAGGAAAGAGGTAAAGTCTCCATCTTTCTTTAAGGCTGCATACTATTCCATGGTATACATGTACCACAGTATATTAATCCATTTGTGGTTTGATGGGCAGTTGGGCTTCTTCCATGACTTAGCTATTATGAATTGGGCTGCAATAAACATTTTGGTACAGATGTCTTTGTTGTAGTGTGATTTTTGTTGTTCTGGGTATGTACCTAGTAAGGGAATTGTAGGGTTGAATGGAAGGTCTATTTTTAGATCTTGAAGTATTCTCCAAACATCCTTCCAAAAGGAATGTATTAGTGTGCGTTCCCACCAGCAGTGTAGAAGTGTTCCCTTTTCTCCACATCCACACCAACATCTCTGGTTTGCGGATTTTTTCATGTGGGCTAATCTTACTGGAGTTAGGTCATATCTCAAAGTAGTTTTGATTTGCATTTCTCTGATGATTAAGGATGGTGAGCATTTTTTCATGTGTCTGTAGGCCGTGCACCTGTCTTCTTTAAAGAAGTTTCTCTTCAAGTCCTTTGCCCACCCTGAGATGGGATCACTTGTTCTTTCCTTGCTAATACGTTTGAGTTCTCTGTGTATTCTGGTTATTAAACCTTTGTCGGAGGCATAACCTGCAAATATTTTCTCCCAGTCTGAGGGCTGTCTGCTTGCAATACTTACTATGTCCTTGGCTGTACAGAAGCTTTTTGGTTTGATCAGGTCCCAGTAGTGTATTTTTGATACTGCTTCAATTGCCTGGGGAGTCCTCCTCATAAAATATTCACCCAAGCCAATTCCTTCAAGAGTTTTCCCTGCACTTTCTTCTATTATTTTGATAGTTTCATGTCTTAAGTTTAAATCTTTAATCCAGTG
>CAUYRH010022674.1:0-12485 GCA_963574655.1 Perodicticus potto | reverse complement strand
ACAGTAGTGTATTTTAGATGCTGCTTCAATTGCCTGGGCGGTCTTCCTAATAAAATATTTGCCCAGGCCAATTCCTTGAAGACTTTTCCCTGCACTTTCTTCTAGTATTTTTATAGTTTCATGTCTTAAGTTTAAATCTTTAATCCAGTGAGAGTCTATCTTAGTTCATGGTGAAAGGTGGGGGTCCAGTTTCAGTCTTCTACAGGTCGCCAGCCAGTTAACCCAGCATCATTTGTTAAATAGGGAATTTTTTCCCCACTGAATATTTTTAATTGGTTTGTCAAAGATCAAATAACAGTAAGTAGTTGGGTGCATCTCTTGGTTCTCTATTGTGTTCCATACATCTACCTCTCTATTTATGTGCCAGTACCAAGCTGTTTTGATCACTATCAATTTATAGTATAGTCTGAGGTCTGGCAGTGTAATTCCTCCTGCTTTGTTTTTATTTCTGAGTAATGTCTTGGCTATTTGAGGTTTTTTCTGATTCCATATAAAACGAAGTATTATTTTTTCAGAATCTTTAAAGTATGACAATGGAGCTTTAATAGGGATTGCATTAAAGTTGTACATTGCTTTGGGTAGTATGGACATTTTAACAATGTTGATTCTTCCCAGCCATGAGCATGGTATGTTTTTACATTTGTTAACATTTTCAGTCATTTCTTTTCTTAGAGTTTCATAGTTCTCTTTATAGAGATCTTTCACATCCTTTGTTAGGTAAACTCCCAAATATTTCATCTTATTTGGCACTACTGTGAAAGGAATGGAGTCCTTGACTGTTTTTTCAGCTTGGCTATTGTTGGTATATATAAAGGCTACAGATTTATGAGTGTTGATTTTGTGACCTGAGACACTCCTGTATTCCTTGATCACTTCTAAGAGTTTTGTAGTAGAATCCTTAGTGTTTTCCAGATATACAATCGTATCATCTACGAAGAGTGAAAGTTTGATCTCTTCTGATCCTATATGAATACCCTTGATTGCCTTTTCTTCCCTAATTGCAATGGCTAAAACTTCCATTACCATGTTAAAGAGCAGTGGAGACAATGGGCAACCTTGCCTGGTTCCTGATCTGAGTGGGAATGATTTCAATTTAACTGCATTCAATACTATATTGGCTGTGAATTTGCTGTAGATGGCCTCTATCAGTTTAAGAAATGTCTTTTCTATACCAATTTTCTTAAGTGTTCTGATCATGAAGGGATGCTGGATATTATCAAAAGATTTACTGCATCAATTGAGAGAATCATATGGTCTTTGTTTTTTAATTTGTTTATGTGCTGAATTATATTTATAGATGTACTTATATTGAACCAGCCTTTAGACCCTGGGATAAAACCCACTTGGTCATGGTGTATAATTTATTTGATGTGTTGCTGGATTCTGTTTGTTAAGATCTTGTTGAATATTTTTGCATCAATCTTCAATAGTGATAATGGTCTATAATTTTCTTTTCTTTTAGGTCTTTTCCTAGTTTGGGGATCAAGGTGATGTTTGCTTCATAGAATGTGTTGGGTAGTATTTCTTCTTTTTCTAAATTTTGGAAAAGGTTGAGTAGTATAGGTACTAGTTCCTCTTTAAAGGTTTGGTGAAATTCTGACATGAAGCCATCTGGTCCTGGGCTTTTCTTTTTAGGGAGATTTTGTATAGTTGATGCTATTTTAGAACTTGATATAGGCCTATTCCACATTTTCAATTCATTCTGGCTAAGTCTTGGAAGGTGGCGTGCGTGCTTCCAAGTATTGGTCAGTTTCTTCATATTTCTGAGAATAAAGTTTCTTGCAATATTCATTAAGGATTTTTTGAATTTCTGAGGAATGTGTTGTTATTTCATCTTTACCATTTTGGATTGATGAAATTAGAGATTTTACTTTTTTTTTTCCTGGTTAGGTTAGCCAAAGGTTTATCTATTTTATTGACCTTTTCAAAGAACCAACTTTTTGATTTATTGATCTGTTGTATAATTTTGTTTTCAATTTCATTTAATTCTGCTCTGTTTGGTTATTTCTTTTCTTCTGGTGGGTTTGGGATTGGAATGTTCTTCCTTTTCCAGTTGCTTGAGATGTCCCATTAAGTTGTTAACTTTCTCTCTTTCTGTTCTCTAGAGGAAGGCTTGCAGTGCTATAAATTACTCTGTTAAGACTGCCATTGCAGTATCCCAGGGGTTCGGATAATTCGTGTCTTCATTGTCATTTTGTTCCAAAAATTTGTAAATTTCCTTCTTAATCTGGTCAATGACCCATCTATCATTCAGCATAAGGTTATTTAGCTTCCGTGTTTTTGTATGAGTATGCAGATTCCTGTTGTTACTGAGTTCTACTTTTATTCCATGATGATCAGAGAAGATGCAAGGAATAATTTCTATTTTTTTTTTTTTTTTTATTGTTGGGGATTCATTGAGGGTACAAGAAACCATGTTACACTGATTGCATTTGTTAGGTAAAGTCCCTCTTAAAATTGTGTTTTGCCCCCAAAAGCTGTGGCACACACCAAGACCCACCCTCCTCATTCCTTCCCTCTCTCTGCTCTTCCTTTCCCCACCCCTCCCTCATTCTTTCTCTCTCTGCTCTCTCCTTCAATTTCTATTCTTTTAAATTTGTTGAGGTTAGACTTTTAACCTAAGCTGTGATTGATTTTGGAGTATGTTCCGTGAGCTGATGAGAAGCATTTGTATTCAGTTTTGTTAGGATGAAATGTTCTGTAGATGTCTGTTAAATCAAAATGTTGAATGGTTAAGTTTAAATCTAAAATTTCTTTGCTTAGCTTCTTATTGGAGGATCTATCCAACACTGCTAAAGGAGTGTTAAAATCTCCAACTACTATGGAGCTGGAGGAAATCAAATTGCTCATGTCTATTAGAGTTTCTCTTATAAATTGAGGTGCATTCTGGTTGGGTACATAAATATTAATAATTGAAATATCATCATATTGAGTATTACCCTTAACAAATATGAAGTGTCCATCCTTATCCTTCCTTACTTTTGTTGGTTTAAAGCCCATTGTATCTGCAAAAAAGGTTGCAACACCTGCTTTTTTCTGCTTTCCATTTGCCTGGAATATAGATGACCATCCCTTCACCCTAAGTCTATATTCATCTTTTAAGGTAAGATGAGATTCTTGAAAGCAGCAAATATCTGGCCTTAGTTTTTGTATCCAATCAGCCAAACTGTGCCTCTTTAGAGGACAATTTAAGCCATTCACATTAATTGAGAATATTGATAAACCTGGTAGAATTTTGGGTATCGAGTTTTTTATAAGTCTAGTAGACATTTTTAATCCATTTGCCACTGTGGTTTTTGGAATTTGATCATAAGTTTATGAGTGAGCTTACTTTTGTGGTGTAGTTTTGCTCTGGTCATTATGGAGGTTAGGTCTGAGTATATCCTGGAGAGCTGGTTTAGTTATGGCAAATTTCTTCAACATGTGGATGTCATTAAAGTATTTAATTGCTCCATCATAAATGAAACTCAGTTTAGCTGGATCAGGATCCTGGGTTGAAAGTTATTTTGTTTTAGGAGATTAAAAGTCAATGACCACCCTCTTCTAGCTTGAAAGGTTTCAACAGACAGATCTGCAGTTATTCTTATATACTTCCCCTTATAGGTTATGGTTTTCTTACGTCTGGCTGCTTTCAGAATTTTCTCCTTCATATTAACTTTAGTGAAATTAATTATGATGTGCTTGGGGGATGTCTTATTTGGGTTGAGTCGCGCTGGGGTTCTGAAACTATCTGCTATCTGAATTTCAGACTCTTTTGGCATGTCTGGAAAGTTCTCTTTCATAATCTTGTGAAGAAGAGCCTCTGTGCCTCGTGAAGCCACTTCATCGCTTTCACAGATCCCTATAAGGCGAATATTGCTTTCCTTCGAATTATCCCAGAGCTCTCTGAGAGAATGATCTGTTTTTGCTCTCCTTTTCTCTTCCTCTTTGAGAGTTTGAGAGCATTTGAAAGCTTTGTCTTCAATGTCAGAAATCCTTTCTTCTGTTTGCTCCATTCTGTTACTGAGGGATTCTACTGTATTTCTACTCAGATCTTTGAGGGCTGCAAAAGTTGTCTCAAAGTGTCAAAATCTTTGGTGATTTGTCTTTGAATTCCTTGAATTCTTGAGACAACTTTTGAAATGCTCCTTGAATTTCTAATTCCAACTTTTCCTCTATTTTATTGATCTTATTTGCAAACCAAATTCTGAGTTCGGTTTCTGACATCTCAGCCATTTGTTTATGAATGGGATCTTCAGTTGTGTCTGCCAAATTGTGCCTTGAGGGAGTTGATCTCCTCTGGTTATTCATGTTATGGGAGTTTTTCTATTGATTCCACCCCATGATTATTTTACACCATTTTGCTAGTTGAGCAGATAAGGAGAAGTTGGCTGGGGGCTCCAGGAGTAGTGATTGGCCAGTCCTTTGCCCAAAAGCTGGGACTGGTGTCTGTACCTTTTCCCCCAGACCTTTGCCAAGGACCTTTCAGTGCTATGGCCTGAGAAACTGGGGACCTTCTTGGTGTGGTGGGGCTAAGTGGCTCTGTCTTGTTTTAAGCTTGTCTCTGTCTTACCCTAGTGAATCAGTTACACTGGGTTGAAGTCTCAGCTGTGGAGAGTTATCAGCAATTAAGTCACTCCGCCCCCAACAGGTAACAATTGGAAAAAGAAAATCAAACCTTCCCACAACCACACACCCAGGGTACCACTTTGGATAGTCCTTGGGTGATTGGCCAAGTTCAAAAGGTCCAAATCAATTGTCCCAGTCAGCACCAGTCTCAGGTGGAAGAGTTCAAAAGGTCTCCGGCCACTAAGGAGGGAGGGTCTGCTGGCAGCTCAAGTATGACTCGCCCTGGTGCTCCGTGAAGTCAGAAGGATCCACCCAGCAAGCAAATTAGTCTGGGAAGGTTGATGTCTCCTTCCCCACATTGCACCTCTGTCACACCCAGTCACTGGTAACCCACAGTACTGTGACCCAGTTCCCTCCAATGAGCAGATGCTCTAGGGTTTGCACCTGCCTGAGTCACAGGAAGATCTATGTCTCCTCAGTTGGGCTGCCACTCTCTGCCACTATCCAGAAGGGGGAGGTGAGGCCTGACAACCTCGGGTGCTTAATGGGAGCTGAGGTCATTCACTCAGTTCCAGCCCTGAATCTGATTGATGTTGCTGACAGAACAGAACAACTTCGCAGAATTTTTTTCTGTCCCAGCTATTTTCCCCTGTGGATCACACTCTGAGCAACTCAACCCTGTCTGTGCTGCTGTCCAGTCTCAGCTGCATTTTGTGTTAAGGTGGAGGCAGTCAGAACCCACACTTTTCTGTCAGTTCCAGCCACTGCCTTGCCAGCCTTTGTCTCAGCTATGAACCCCTGAGGGCCAGGTGCCTCTGAGGCTCAGTGAAGCAGTCCTCTGGGTCAGTTCTGCCCTGGGAGTCTGCTATCTCTGGGCATGTATTCAGTCCCTGTGCTCCACCCAGGCCGGTACTGCCTAAGGCATACCCTTTACTCACAGGTCCTGAGTTTCTGTCCCAGATCTGTTCCTCCAGTGGCTGCCACCAGAGAAGATGCCCAGCTTCCTCTGGTTGCCCAGAGAGACTAGGAGTGTCCTTTCAAAATATCCCCAGGAGTGTTCCTGCCCCTGCTGCTCTGTGCCTTGGGGCACCGCTACTCCTGCACAGTTCCCTCTCAGTTGACTGTCCTCTCCTTTCTCCTGTGCCACAGAATCAGCACAGATCACCAACAGCCCATGCCCCATCCATACCCCTCGAGAAAATGTCCAAGAATCTGGACTCCATGGGGGACAGGCGTCCAGACCTCAGGGTGAGAGTGGAGGGGAGCACTGGGAGTTCAAAATTGCAGGTAGATAATGTATACAGTTTTATACAGTTTTATGCCTGTCAGGAGAGTGCCATGGCACCCTAGTAAGGGAAGGAGGTTTCTCGAGGGTCTCTCCTGTGGGATAAAATGGGAGGATATTTGAACTCTGCTTGTTTGTTTGTATGGCGTGTACTGCAAGCCATTCTCATGGGAGAGGGATTCCCATCCGCTTGGTGATGGATTTTGTACCTTTTGTTTGTATCCTTGGGGTCGTAGCTCGCCTCAGCAGGGTTGATGTGTGTTCCTCAACTTTCTCTCTTGGTTCAGATCTGAACCATCAGCTTTCTTGCTAAACTTCTGTCCTTTAACTCTCCTTCTGGATGGGAGCCTCTGTGGAAAGCTGGATCCAGTCAGCCATCTTGCTTCCGCCACCTTTTCTCAATTATTTAAAGGCTGAGAAAGGTAAGAAAGCTGCAGGTTCTGGCTGATGGAAAAGCTACAGCAGGTGATCCATATCTAAGGTAATTGATAAAGGTGACTACACTCAATTTTTAATTTAGACAAAACAGCCTTCCAATGGCAGAAGATACCATCTGGGGCTTTCAGAGAGAAAGAAAGCCAGAGAGAAGTCAATGCCTGGCTTCAAAACTTTAAAGGAAAGGTTGATTTTCTTGTTAGGGACTAACACACCTGGTGACTTTAATTTGAAGTCATTGCTCATTTAACCATTCTGAAAATCCAAAGGCCCTTAAATGTATATTATGCTAAATCTACTCTCCCTGTACTCTATAAATTGAACAAAGCCTAGATAACAGTATCTGTTTCCAGCATGGTTTAGTGAATATTGGAAGCCCACTGTTGAGATCCACTGCTTATAGAAAAAGATTCCTACCAAAATATTACTGCTCGTTGACCATGCACCTGACAGAGAAATGCAAGATGTGTTGTTTCCATGCCTGCTAACACAGTAACCACTGTACAGCTCAGTTGGTAGGGTGCCAGCCACATACACTGTGGCTGGCAGGTTCAAACTCAGCCCAGGCAAGCTAAACAATAATGACAACTGCAAAAATAAATAAATAAATTAATTAATTACTGAAAAAGATAAGAAATATCATTTCATAAGACTATAGCTGCCATAGTCATTCCTCTGACAGATCTGGATAATATAAACTGAAGACCTTTTAGAAAGGATTCACCATTTTAGATGCCATTAATAACAGTTGTGATTCATGGAAGGAGGTCGAAATACCAACATTAGCTGCAGACTGGAAGTTGAGTCCAACTTTCATGGGTGACTTTTGAGGGATTCAAGACTTCTGAGAAGTAACCTCAGATGTATCAGATGTATTGGAAGTAGCACAAGAATTAGAATTAAGAGATCCTGAAGAAGTGGCTGCATCACTGCAATCTCATGATCAAACTTGAACTGATAAGAAGTTGCTTCTTATGAATGGGCAAAAAAAGTGCTTTTCTGAGATGAAATCTACTAGGTAAAATGCTGGGAACATTGTTGAAATCTCAACAGAAGAGTTAAAATATTACATAAACTTAGTTGGTAAAATAGCAGGGTTTTAGAGGATTGACTACAATTTTGAAATAAATTCTAGCATCATGTGCTACAGAGAAATTTTTTTTTTTTATCAAAGTAAGAGTCGATTGCTATGGCAAACTTCATTGTTATCTTATTTTAAGAAGTTGCCAGACACCCCAACCTTTAGCTACCAACACCCTGATCAGTCAGTAGCCATCAACCTTGAGGCAAGACCCTTGACCACCAAAAAACATGTCTTGCTGGAGGCTAAGAAGATTGTTACCATTTTTTAACACTAAGTTTAAATTATATACATTGTTTATTTAGACATAATACTACTGAACATTTACTAGATTACAGTATAGTACAAACATAACCTTAAATGCACTGGGAAACCAACAAAGTTATATACTTATTTATTGCAGTGTGTGAAACTAAACTTAGAATATTTCCTGTACACAAATCACCATTATTTCAGAGGTAACTCCTATTAATTTCCCCTGCTTTCCAAATCAATATGTAACTTTCATAATATATAAATAACTATATTTGGATATTTTTATTTGTATATATAGTCCACCCTTCCATAATTGGGTGTGAACTGCATGGGTTCTATGCAAATTTTTTCAACTAAATATGGATCAAAAATACAGTATTCTCAGGATGTAAATCCCATACACACATATGGAGGGCAGACTTTTGTATATGCTGGTTCCACAGGGCTATGTAGGACTTGAGTATGCACTGATTTTGTATAATGCTGGGGGTTCTGGAACCAATCTCCTGCATGTACTTAGAGACAACTGTATATTCTGTATGTATACACATAAAGACGCTGTACACCTGGGGTCCAGGGTTTGCTTTTCACTAATAATCGTGTTAGAGTTTAAAGGAAATAAAGAAAATGCTTGATAAATTCCTTCTGTAGAAACAAGGCAGTTTTCATCAAGTTTGTGAAATGTAATTTTATTAATAGAAGGGCATGTCTTACCAGACACACTGTCCCCAAATAAATAAAATCCCAGCATCATTGAAAGCACACAAACACACAGTTTTACAGGGTACAATACAAAGTCAATTTTGATGATGTTCTTACTTGCATTTACTAAAAATCTGAGAAAGACTATAATCAATCTCTAAATAATTATCTTGCATAAGGAGAAAAGTAGAGCACGATTATTTCATAGGAATGATATAATTGGAATGATAATTTGAGATTTGCTTTTAAAAGGTATTAAGATATATCACAAATCAAATCACATGGAATTTTACTTAATCAGAAATAAAATCAAACTGGCTGAAGAAAGCTGTATCCTTTCTTTTCCAACATTATACTAATTTCTATTTTTGGCAGGAATTATTAACCTTTTCCATTAGTAGGAAAATGTGCTCTGCAAACTCCCGGATGGCACCACGGCCACCATTACATTTGCAAATGTATCCAACAGCCTTCTGGGCAGTGGAACAGGCATCAGCAGGAGAGCCACTTAGGCCCACTCTCTTCAAGCACTCTTCATCAGACACTTCATTTCCTATCAAGTAAAATAAATACAGAGTGAGCATTTAATGAGACAAAGAAAATTCTAGCTAAATAATGCTAACAGCAACAAATAAGTAACTCTGGCAAATTCAGTAAGACCTAAGGGCACTGCACGTAAGTACACTAAAGACTACGTGGGATGAAAACATTTTCAAGTACAACAGAGGTCTAGGGATTTCTCCAGCAATCTAAAATAAACTGTTATCAGCTGGAGAAGGAGACTGGCGTACACTTTCTGCTTGCCACGCACATTATAATTGTTAGAAACTCCATACATAAATTACAAACTATTAAAATATTTTAGTCAGGAAAATTTCAAACATACAAGAACCGAATTTCATGCTGAATGATTACCAATTATCTTGGATCATTTGTCAATATTTATTTTTCTCCATATTCTGCCTCCTAGCTTTTCTAGATGGAAGGAGAGGAAGAAATTCCCAGATAGCTTATTTTATACAAAACCGCTTTAGCATTTATCTCTAACAGATAAATACATTTTTAAAAAGTGATACAATATTATCAAACTCATAAAAACAATACCTTAATTATCATTTAATAATCTAGTAGGTGTTCAAATATCCCTAATTGTCTCAAAATTGTCTTTTGATGGTTGACTTGTTTCAATCAGGAGTCAAATAAGGTTCATATATTTTGTTGATATACATCTTAAATGTCTTATAATCTGTAACATTATTTGTGGATAATATTCTGGCATATATAATTCTGACACAAAATCCTGGAGTTTTACCTCTATAAATGATACATTTATTATTATTACTATATGTAGGCAGGCACAATGTAAAGCATTTTATATTATCTTTTTCTTTCCAATGGCCTTATAAAATTTGGTTTATATTTATATTGTAAATAGAAAACTAAGGTATAGGGAAGCTTACTGAAGGTCCCACAGACAGTAAGTATAGCTGGAATTTTCTATATGTTCCATTAAAATTATTTTCTTCTTACAAAACTTAGATGGTTCTTTAACAATGTTCTATAGTATTTTTCTCTATTGACTCTTCATGTGTGGTTCAAAGGCTATTCCTTAAAGTCCTTACATCATATGCCCCCAAAAGATTCCCATGCTGCTTCTTTTGAGTCTCATACTACTCTTAACATTTCTTTCATACATGAATACAATTATTATGCATTTCAATGACTTGTCATTATTAATATTTAAAATGTTGACATCATCAGACTCCAGTTTCATGCCTATATATCACATGGAACTGATAAATCTATTTGCTAGTATTAAAGTGAAAAACTTATCATTACATCTGACCATATCAATAAATACAGATTACAGCATTATTTGTACTAGTTGCATAGTATTCCACTCTATGGATATTCTGTTTTTTTGCAGAATATTTAGGTGAGTTCTTTTTTCCTCCATTATTGGCACATTTGTCCATTTTCTTTCTTGTAACTAGAATTTGGAGGTAAAAAAATACATACATTCTAATAATAGTAAAATTATTAAGAATGTAATTCCTACATGGTAGAAACTCTACTAAGTGCTTTACCCAGATGGTTTTAGTTTATGAACTCCTCTAAGAGCCATACCACAGTAGGTACTCTTGGCAACCGCAGTTTACGAATGAGGAAACATGGTTTACCTTATCAACACTGGCTAGTCAGTGGTAAAATCAGACTCCATAGAAATCTATATTTGATACAACCAACCCCCAGAGGGACTGTTTCATTTTAATACTTTGATCAGCAGTGCAAGAGAGTTCCTATTTCCCTACAATTGTGCCCACTTGGAGAATTTTCTTACTTATCTATTTCTTAAAAAAAAAAAAAAAATTGCGGTCCATTTTACTATGGTTAAATAAAGAGATACCAACCAAGATATGCCACTTCTTTCCAGCAGAGACCCATTTCTTTTCTCCATTCATCTACAAATGCTAGCTTGTCTGATACATTGACTTCCATTTTGCAATCCAGTTTTAAAGAAGAGAGTGTCTGCTTTGAACAGGCTCTTTCTGAGATCAGCCTCACCTTGGAAAAAGAGAGTGTGGGGGTAGACAAAAATTATAAAGTGAAGAGAACATAAATCTTTCACAATAAAGTAAAACCCTGTAGATAATCCAGTCACATGTGAGTAGCCCTTTGACTTTCTGAAGATCCAAATAAGAAAAATCAACTGTCATTGTAAAATGATAACATTTTAAAAGCAAGTCTGTTTTATTTCTAATAGTTCAGTAAGAGTGAGACCACTGTTTTCTACAATAGAAAGGATTCTACCTATCAGGAAAAAAAATACAATATACACTGTCAAATACTAATCTAAGATTTTCCTATAATTCAGTTTATGCAGAGGAAAAGTTTATAACCACTCTTCTGTACTGCTTAGTAATACATATATAAGGTTTTTAGAGAATTATAATTATCTTAGCCTTCATTTTTAAACAACACACTTAAATAGTAAGTTACTTTGAATTTGTAAAAATTCACAAGATTTTTTTCCTTTTTCTAAAATGCCAACATCTATGATGTAGAAAATATTTCTCATAGCAGTCTTATGCAATAATAGCTTCTACTTAAAAGTAATTATGGTTATACTTATTGAGTTAATAAGAATTATTATTTGATGATGACAAATTCTTAATTCTACTTATCTAAAAGTAAACAGTCTAATAATTTTCTAGGCACAGGAAAGCCAACTTTCACATAATTTAACAGTTAATACTAAAGATTTAAACCTTACTTCCTTGCATGCTGTTTACCCTGAATCAAAATCTTATAAAAAAATATTGCTATATTCAAGAAGCACATACCTCAATACCATTTTTCTTTAATAAACTTATCCCAATAGCATCTTTTACATCATAAGATATAATTTCTTTTTGGTCTCCTGATACATAAATGTGGCCATTGGTGAGACATCCGTCTATATTGCACACCAAAAGTTTTATCTCCTTCAGCTTCTCTTTGCCAAAATAGCCATATCTGTAAGAAGCCAGAATAGACTGTTGAGTACAATACTAATCACTCCTTACTATCTGGCTAACACCAGTTGAAACTGAATAACTTGTCTTTCATCCAAATTATTCAAAACATCACTCTTCAAATTTACTTTACATATATACTTCAACCTACAGTTCAAGAACTAAAAAATGTGTGATCTAACCAGATTATGTGTTCTCAGCTTCTTGAATAAGACATGTAAAGGCACACTTTATACATGTGTTCCACACATGGGCAAACTAATTACAAAGATCATAAGATCTATCTGGAGCATCAGAAATCAGTACCTGAAAGTATGGTTTAACACATCTACTAAAAATGATGTTAGGGTCTAGTGCAAAGGTCAAACAAGTTCTTTTTTCCTTTTTTTACCTTAGCACTCTTTGCTCTGCAATAGGCCAGTCAATATCCACATCAATATCCACACTGTGCTCAGCTCGCATTTCGTAGTATGCCATTTTTCCACCCTAAAGATAGTGCAAACATCATGAGTACTGTTGTTTTTTTTTTTTTTTTTTTTTTTGCCTGTACGAAAGGTGTTTATTGGTGGGGAACCTGCAGAGCAGCATTAAGGAGGAGGCGGGGGCGAGAGCGAGAGAGAGAGAGAGTGGAACCACCGGGGCCCGGGGGGAAGAGGTGGAGAAA
>CAUYRH010022671.1:0-29091 GCA_963574655.1 Perodicticus potto | reverse complement strand
TAATAGTTAATTAATTTCAGTATAGTGAATTAATAGTGAATTAATTAATAATGAAGTAATTAATAGAGGTATGGATTATTCTTCTATATTTGGCTATCCAATTTTCCCACCACCATTTATTTTCTTTTTTTTTTTTTTTTTGAGACAGAGCCTCAAGCTGTCACCCTGGGTAGAGTGCTATGGCATCACAGCTCACAGCAATCTCCAATTCCTGGGCTCAAGTGAGTCTCCTGCCTCCACCTCCCAAGTAGCTGGGACTACAGGTGCCCACCACAACGCCCGGCCACTTTTTGGTTGCAGCCGCCATTGTTGTTTGGCAGGCCCGGGCTGGATTCGAATCCACCAGCTCAGGTGTACGTGGCTGGCCCCTTAGCCCATTGAGCCACAGGCGCTGAGCCCCCACCACCATTTATTGAATAAGGATTTCCCCCTCAATGTGTGAGGTTTTATCTGCTTTGTCAAAGGTTACATGCCAATACGAGTATGGTTTCATATATGGGTACCATGTTCCAATCTATAGGTCAGTATCTTTGTTTGTTTCCAGGACCATACCATTTGGTTAGTAAGGCTTTATAGTATACCTTGAAGTCTGATAAAGTGATGCCTCCTGATTTATTCTTGTTGCTATTCAAGGTCTTTTCTCGTTCCATATTAAATGTGGAACTATTTTTTATAATACTTCAAAAAAAAATTATGGTAGTATTTTGAAGGGGATTGGGAAGTCTATACTGGTAGTATAGACATTTTAATAATACTGATCCTGCTGATCAAGAGCATTAATACCTTGCCATCTGTTTACACCCGCTGCAATTTCCTCATAGTTCTCTCTATAGAGATCTTCAACCTACTTAGTAAAATACAACCCTAGGTATTTGATTTTCTTTGTTTCAGAAAGGTGTTGCATATTTGACTTGATTCTCAGCTTGATTGTGTTGGCATATATGAAAGTTATTGATTTGTGTGCATTGATTTTGTAACTTTTGAATTTATTCATCAATCTCAGGAGTCTCTTGGTTGAATCTCTGGGGTTTTCTAGATATAAGATCATCTCATCAGCAAAGAGCAATAAGCTCTCTCTTCCCCATTTGGATATCCTTGATTTCCTTCTCTCGTCTCATTTGGCTAGGACTTCCAGCACAATGTTTGAACAGAAGTGGTAATAGTTGGCAACCTTGTTTGGTTCCAGTTCTTTTATTATTATTATTATTATATCATAGCTGTGTACATTAGTACAATCAAGGGGTACAATGTGCTGGTTTCATATACAATCTGAACTATTTTCATCAAACTGATTAACATAGCCTTTATGGCATTTTCTTATTTATTGTATGAAGACATTTAGTAAGGTTCGCCTATACCCTTCTAAGATGCACCGTAGGTGTAGCCCCACCAATTACCCTCCCTCCACCCCAACTGGTTCCAGTTCTAAGTGAGAATGCTTCCAACTTTACCAGGCTCAGTATGATGTTGGCTGCGAGTTTGTCATATATGGCTTTTGCAATTTTGAGGTATGTCCCATCTATGCCTATCTCATTAAATGTTCTTATCAAAAAAATGCTGAATTTTGTCAGATGGTTTTTCTTCTTCTATTGAGAGGATCATCTGATCTTTGTTTTTCTTACTATTTATGTGATGAATAGCATTTATGATTTGCATACATTGAACAACGCTTGAATCTCTGGGGGTAAACCCATTATCTTTCTCTTGTGCATCTGATTTTTGTTTGCTAAGATTTTATTTTATTTATTTATTTATTTATTTTTTCTTTGCAGTTTTTGGTCGGGACTGGGTTTGAACCCGCCACCTCTGGCATATGGGGCCAGCGCCCCATCCCTTTGAGCCACAGGTGCCACCCTGTTTGCTAAGATTTTATTGAACATTTTTTCTATCTGTGGTCATAAGGGATATTGATCTATAAGTTTCTTTTCTTGTGTCTTTTCCTGGCTTTGAATAAAGGCGATACTGGCTATGTAGAATGACTTGAGGAGGGTTCCTTACTTCTCAACGTTACAGAACAATTTCTGCAGTATAGGTACCAATTCTTCTTTTTTGGATTTGTAACACTCAGATGTGAAATAGTTTGTTCTGGGACTTTTTCATTTTTGTTGGAAGACATTTTTATTGCTGCTTCAGTTGCAATACTTGATATTGGTCTGTTCAAATAGTCTATTTTTTTCCTGATTGAACCTAGGAAGGTTGTGTATTTTCAAGAATTTGCCCACTCTTTTCATGCTTTCAAGTTTATAATCCCAGGGATTTTTTATAGTAAGTTGTCAGAGATAGTGTTTTGTATTTCTGTGATATCAGTTGTTATTGTCCCCTTTTATTTCTGATTAAGCTCATTAGAATGCATTCTTTTTTGTTCTGGTTAATGTGGCAAGAGTTCTGTCAATTTTTGTTTAACTTTTCAGGGAACCAATTTCTTTTTGTTTCATTGATCTGAAAAATTTGTTTGTATCAATTTTATTTAGTTCTGCTCTAATCTTAGTTATTTCTTTTCTTCTGCTGATTTGGAGGTTGGTTTGCTCTGCCTTTCTCAGTTCCTCCAGATAATTCATTAGATTATTGATTCGTGGTCTTTATGTTTTTTGAATGTAGAAGTTTAAAGCTTTGAGGCATTTTCCTTTCAGGACTGCTTGTGTTGTATTACCCAGATTCTGATAAAGGTGTTCTCATTTACTTCAAAGAATCTTTTGATTTCTTTATTTTTTCCTTGACCCAACTGTAATTCAGCAACAAGTTGTTTAATTTCCATGACTTTGTGCAGAGTTGATTGTTTCTCTTGGAACTGATTTAAAGTTTTATTGCTTTGTGGTCTGAGAAGATGCAGTGTATAGATTCTATTTTTTTTAATTTGTTCCATGTGTTTTGTGGCCTAGGATGTGATCATTTCTACAGAATGTTCCATAAGCTAATATAGGACAAAGACGTATTTTCAGCAATTTGGGAGTAGAATGTTCTGTATCATTTAGAGCCATTTCTTTTAGAGTTCTGTTTAAGTTCATTTTTTTCTTTGCTTACCTTCTTTTTGGAGGCTCTGTTCAGTTCTGTTAGTGGGGTGCTGAAGTCCCAGCTATAACGGTGCTGCTGTATATCATTTTGTTTACATGCAGTAGGATTTGTTTTATGAATCAATCTTCAGGCCCCCCTGTCAGATGCATACATATTTAGGATTGTTACCTCTTCTTTTTGCATTGGTCTTGTCATGATTATGTAATTACCATCTCTGTCTTTCTTTACTTTTGTTGATTTAAAGCCTATGTTATCTGATATGAGAACATAGCTTGATTTCTTTAGAGAACTTTTTGTTTATTCCCTGCATTTTTTTATTTTTTGTGGCTTCTTTGTATTGGGTTTCTATTTTCCCTTGGATTTCATCGAGCCTTATTATAATCCATTTTCAAAATTCTTCATATGTCATTTTCTCCATTTCATTTCGGTTGGTATTCGTTGGTAAGGTGTTACTGATTTCTTTGCAGAGTGGCTTTTACTCTGCTTTTTCACGCATCCAGAGTTCTTTCACTGATCTCTCTCCTCTGGCCTCTTAAATGAAAGCTGGGGGTTCTAGGTCTGGCTTATGGACCAGTCTCTGAGTTCCTAAACTTCCATCTCTTATTTGGGGCAAGGAGAGCTGGTTAGGAGTTATTTTTATGGAATTTTAGCAGGTTTGATAAACGTCTGAGATTGTTTATTTCCTATTGTCATCATCTCTTCTCAGTAGACTGTAATGAGCTTGGACCCCTGGTGGTGCATCGTACTTGGAAATGTGAAGTTGTCCCCATCTTTGGTTGTAGTTTGCCTGGAAGAGTCAACTGCCTCAGTAATCTTTTTATGCCCTTCGTAGACTCTAGTCCCCTAGGTGGGCCATATTAAGTTCCCAAGCTTTATGAGGGACGCTGGGGCTCTCAGGATGTTTCTGTGTGGGGCGGGGGTGAGGGAGAGCAAAACATATTGTGATTGGAACACTGGAGCCAGTCCAGCTTTGCTAACTCTCAGCAGGTGTCAGAAGTTGTTATCTGGCCACTAGGGAGAGCCACTGATAGGGAACTCAGAGCAATCTCTGGAGGCCAGGAGGGCTGTCCCTGGAGCAGGGGGCTGTGTTGTGATTGCAAAGGCCTCTGCAGGAACTAGCACCCTCCCTGTTTGTTCCCTCTAACTTTGCAGTGGGGACACACTCCTGCTGCAGTGAAACAAGCCTCTGGTACACAGCACTCTTCCAGTTGCTGCGGGGGCAAGGAGAAGGTGCAGTCTCCTTGCACCACGCCCATGCCTTGGGGGCCCTGGTCCACCGTGACTGTCCATGAGGTCAGCAGGAAATCTCACCAAACCTGGGGGCAGAGAGAATCAGGCCTCTTGTACCAAGTGGGGGTAGGGTGGCGAGGGGGAGGGATCCATGCTCTTCCCCACTGTTTCTGTGCCCGGCAGTGGGGTGTGGTGGGGACTGGTCCAGCCCACCTACTCAAGCCATCAGCAGGTGATCCCACCAAATGCCAGGGTGGGAAAAAGCAGGCTTCTCCTCACTGGGCATGCTTGTTATCACTATGGGGGGAGAAGTGAGGCCTCCCTGCACCGCTCTCAGCCGTGGGGGCACTGGCCTGGCCTGCCTGTCTGAGCTGCTGGCAGACAGTCCTGACAAATGCTGGTGGGGCGAGAACCCGTTCTCTCAGCACAAAGCACCCTCCCTGCTGGTATGGTGGGGAGGGGCTTGTCAGCAAACCAGTTAGAGCCAAAATCGCTTTCTGTGATGCCAGGAATGGGAAAGATGAAGAAGAGGAAGAGTCTAGGTGCCAAAAAGCTCAGGGGAGAGTGTCTGTGTCCTCTGATCACTGACCGCCAGTCACCCACGTGAAGGGAGAGCACCGCTCCTGCCCTTCTCTGAACTTGGCTCGTGGGCTGCTGTCCTCTCTTCTCTTTCTTCCTTTTTCTCATCTCAGCAGCGCAGACACCTCTGCTGTCTCTCCCTGTGATCTCCGTCTCCTACCAGCTGCACTGTTGTCAGCTCGCCTCAGTCTGCCTGATGAGTGCTGTCTTCAGCAGGGCATCTCGCCCCCTGCTCCCAGCACTGCTCTTCTAGTGACATTTAAAGAGAATGATAGAACTTCAGAAGAAAAACAATAAGAATCCTAGATGGAACTTCAGAAAATATGTAATTATACAAAATAATAAGAGAGGCAAAGTATATATTTAAGCTGGGACAGGACAGCTTAAACTGAATAGGAAAAATGTTGTCCTTTGAACATACATTAAAAATGGAATATCTTTCTAATAATCTCTAGACTAGAAGATTCAAATATATAACTGCTCTCCCCCCCCTTTTTTTGAGAGTCTCAACCTGCTGTTCTGGGTAAAGTGCGATAGTGTCATAGCTCACAGCAACCTCCAACTCTTGGGCTCAAGTTTGTCTTGCCTCAGTTTGTCTTTTTAATAGTGATGGGGGTCTCACTTTTTTGCTCAGGCTGGTCTCGAACTCATGAGCTCAAGAAATACAACCGCCTCGACCTCTCAGAGTGCTAGGATTACGGACATGAGCCACCGTGCCCGGCCTATACAGTGACGAAAGAAGTGAGGATAATGCTTTTGAACTCATATCAATATTAATTATATGAAAAGAATCGATGTGAAAAATAATAAAATAATTTTTTAAAACTAATTAGTAGAACATGTGTGTAACAACATGACTTGTGAAGAAAAGAATGACTCTTTATTAAAGGATGAATTCTACCTATGTAATTTTAATTATCCACAAAAAATATGATTACTCTGTCTTTAATTTCTTTAAACTCTCATTTTTCTTCTCAGTTCAAGGACTAAATAAATAAATAAATACTTTAAAAGCACAGAAAATGGTAAAAACCCAGGGAGTAAATATTAGACTTAAACTGCAAGTAGGTTAACATATATCAACAGAGACAGCAATAATTTAGAAACTGAGTATTTGAAAAGCATAGCTATATATTTTTTTGCAATGGTTTAGTTGTTACTTTTTTAATCAAAGATAAAGATCCAGAAAGGATATTAGTGGTAAATTCATCTCAATACTCTCATTTACAGAATGAAGCAGCAGAAGCCAAAGCATAGAGCTGATTTGGGAGAGAAATGATGTGATCTTGAACTTTTGATTTTAGCCTCCATGCTTTTTCTGCCATGTCATCCATATTTGACAGGTGCTTTCGGAATTTATAGTAGAATTTTTTTTTTTTTTTTACAAATTTCAGCTTACAAAATGTAGAAAAATTCCCATAGGGTAAGAAAACAAAACAAAACGTGGATGAAAGCAAATAATGGCAAAAACATTTCTCTATATTAGTGAAAATGAGTATACAGGGTGATTAAATAAGCCACACAAATTATAAAGAATATAGTTATTTGGCTGGTATGTCTCCAAGCACAGTGGGTTTTCCACTTGCAGCATAATTTTTTTTTCAAATACACTGCAACTAACATCATAAAAATATTCTGCAGCAACTGAATGAGGATCTTTTTAACTGGTTATAAATGAAATCTCCTAGCTCTTTCCAATTCTTTAAAAGCAATCATCTATAAATTATGTTTTGCAAATAATGATCAAAAGTACTTGAACGTGCAGTGGAACCTTAACCGAGGCATGGGCATACCTGTTCTTTACCATGATTTAACACTTATTGCCGCATGTACGTGGACAAACAACTGAAGAGCTGTGGGCTCCAATTTTATATCTACAAAACTGTAATAATAGATAACTCTGGTTACTTCAGTGACTTGTAACAAAGATCTGAAAAACTGCATGGCAATGTTATTTATAAGAAATTTAGATTGGTGTGTTGAGGTAAATAATGAGAAATCAAGGCATATAGATTTCATTTTCAAGTTAGACTCTACAAGAACTAGCAACATCAAAGGCCACGTTAATAGATAAGAGCTAAGGTAAGAATGAGCTTACTTCCCTTTACCACCTTCCATTATTTCTGAGTTGCATTATTCAGCCATCATTCTTTTCACTGTTATCTTCTTCCAGGGAATTTTACTAGGAAATAAGAAATCTTTAAGCAGATAATATCACACATTACAAAACATTACATTCCAATTCTTTTATGTGCTACCTTTGTATTTTTCTTCTACAACCAAAGTGACATATTTTTGTAAGAAATAAGGTAGGTATAGTGTATTATTTTTATGTGCCAAAGTGAGGCATTTTTTTGCACTTAGATTTATTTTCTTCACCAGTTAGTATTTAGTGTATTTACATAGTAAGTTAAATTTAACTTTTAATAGATTATAAGTTCCTTCCAAATATCAGAACAGTATTAACCCACAAGCTATATATTTTTAATATACTTACAGCACTTATCTTTTTAGAAGAGAACTAAGACCAAGCTTATTAATTATTTTAGAGGTAGGGTGCTAGATAGGAACTGCTATTGATACAGGGTGGGTCAACCCAGGCTTGGTCAGCAGCAGCCCCCCTAGAGGGACTTGCCATGCCTTCTGCATCTCCTCGCCCCGGCAACCTGCCCCCCCCACCCGCCCCGTTGATGCAGCCAACGAGGGGTGGAAAAGCTGGAGAGTGCGGCACAGAAGGCACGCTTAGGGGAAGCCACAGGTCCCTAGTTAGTTGAGGGAGACCACGGCTTAGCAGTACCAACCCCAGAACCACCCTTGGACCTAGAGACCCCCCCACCCGTGGCTGCATTACTCCCTTGTGAGCATATCACAGTCCCAAGGGTGATACAGGCTTCCCCCATTCAGGGAGACCCCTCATTTCCTTGGCCTGGTCAATTTCATGTAAGTTTCCTACATCTGGCCAATTTCATGAATGGATTGTTTCCACTTATTAATGGGTTCACTCACCTAGCCCCTGCAGAAGGGACTGTATCCATTCATTTGTTGCAAATTCCTGCCCCCCAAAACACAAAGGATCCAGGAGAATATATATATATACCCCTAGGAAGAGAACACAGGTAGAGAGATTTTCTGACTTAAATCTTTCCCTCTACTAGGAGCTTTGGTGATTTTTTTGTATTATTTTCTGTAAAATAAATCCTGTTTTGCCAATGATCTGTAGTCTGTGCATTCATTCTTGGAATCCCTGAGACCAAGGACCTATTGAAGGAGAAATTCCAGTATAACTATGATTTAACATGGTATATGCTTAGACTATTAGATACAGATATTTTTAATGCATTATTATATATCTTAACTTTATAAAAATAAATATGTATTAATGGTGATACATCGATGCCTCTAAATTCTTTAAAATATAAATAATTAATGGGTCTTTCAAGAAACAGTAAAATATACACAAATGTAATATTGGAGTTCACTGATTCTTTATAAAGAAAATCATCTATGAAAATCAAAAATAAATTATTGTAAATTATTATTTATTAATTATTATGTAATTAATAAAATATACCTTGTCACATATAATCTCCAAAACAAAGCAGGATAAACACACTCTACCAATTCTACACACTCTACTGTAGCTTCATGTTTCCTCTGAAAGATTCTAAGGTGAATTGTTATTTCATTTCACTTCCACTGCTACTTTTAGATTCCTTATTTATATCCAACTGCTGTCTTAATATTCTCCTTTGGAAGATACAGATCCTCATTTGAATTTATAATAATGTTACATAGTGAATTACATCCAATGCTTAATGGTTTATTTATTTTATTTATTTTTTTAATAAATGTATTCACAATGCTTTCTTATGGAAAGCAGTTAAATTGGTGTTCAGAAGAAAATTTGTAGTAGTAAACACCTATGCTGAAAAAAGAAGAAAAGAAGGATTCTTTATTAATAATATGGCTTTCACCTTATGAAACCACTCAAAGCAAGCTGAAATAAGCAAATAAATATGCTGGAGCAGAAATAGAGGATACCACAAGAGAGAAAATCAATAGATGTGAAAATTAGTTCTCTGACGATGATGCCGGAGTTTCAGGTTCTTGGTCTCCGTGATTTGAAGAAGGAATCAATGGACCACAGAAGTACTGGTAAGTCAGGATTTATTTACAGGGAACAAAAATTACAACTACAAGAAAAACTAAACCTCCAGGCACAGAGGACCCAGGAGGCAAACAAGCTCTCCTGTTTTCTCTCCGAGGTCCAGCCGAGGTCTGTGGCTGAGCTCTCTGCTCAGGGGTTTATATAGTCTCAGGGGTTTTTTTTGAGGAACTTTTAGGGATTGGGTCTTAGTCAGTTACAGTCAGCTGTCCAATGAAGATTCAAGTCCTGGAAACTGACATGACATTGGCCAGCCAGAAGTGCATGAGGAGGAGACAGCAAGGTGCTAGTGTCTCCCCTGCAGGTGCCCGGCTCTTCCAGCAAGCTGGTTCCTCCATCCACCGCAGCATCAGCACTGCCAGGGCCAAGGCGGCAGGTCATAGGGCCGCATTGTCCTGCATCAGTGAGATGAACAAAAATGGCAAAGTTTTGTCTAATTTGATAAAAAAAATTTTTTAAACTTTAAATTACTAAGTGGGAAATAAAGTAGAAGGCATCACTATGAATCTATGGAAATAATGATTATAAGGGAATATTGGGAACATTTATATAATAATAAATGAGACAACTTAAGAAAATTTAGTTTTCCTAGAAAGGCACAGCATCTAAAATAATGCAAAAAGAATTAGAATATCTGACTAGAACTAAAACAAGTAATATAATATAATATATTATGTAATATAAAAGCTATCCACAAAGCAAAGCCTAAGACCAGAAGACTACCCTGTTGAACTCTATCAAAGATTTAAACAAGATTTAACTCCAGTTTTTCAGAATCTCTTCCAAAAACTAGAAGTGGAGAGAACACTCTACTCTGATATCAAATTTGTCGGTGATGATACAAGAAAAGGAAATTATATTCACAAACATAGTCACACAATAATAACAATCTAAATTAAGTAAGACACGAAAAGATTATACATGGTGGCCAAGTGGGCGTGATCCTAGGAATGCATATTTGACTCAAAATGTGGAATTCAATGAAGTGGACCATAGTAATATAATAAAGGACAAAAGTGACATGGTCATTTCCATAAATATTGAAAAATAAAACATGTAAATTTCAGCATCCTGACATGAAACAAGCATTCAAAAAACTAGGAATAAAAGGAAACATCCTCACTCTGAAAAAAGGCTTTTTATGAAAAAACCCTCATAAACATCATACTCAATGGTGAAACCCTAGATACTTTTCTCCAAAGATCAGGAATAGGACAAGGATGACTTCAGTTTCCACTTGTATTTGACATTTACTGGAGACTCTTATCAGAGTAGTTAAGCCACAAGAAGAAATAAAAGGCATACAGATTGGGAAAGAGAAAGTAATATTTCAGAAGTCATTATGTTCTATACTAGCCATAAACAGTAAAAAAGTAACATTGAAAACAATTCTGCCTGCAAAAGAATAAAAAAATTAATAAATTTAGCATGATAATTTTAGGACTTGTTCCTTAAAAGTGCAAGATCCCATTGATTTAATTTAAAAATTAATTCAACTAATAAATGAAAAATTGTTCTATATTTATCTTTTGGGAACAATATTAATAAGATGGCAATACATCCTAGGTTGATTTATTGAATCAATACACACCCTATCAAAATATCAGCTGCATTTTTAAAAAATAAGAAATTGGTAAGTTGGCCAGGAGCAGTGGCTCATTTCTGTAATATCAACTTCGGGAGGCTGAGATAGGCAGATTGTTTGAGGCCAGGAATTTGAGAACAGCCTACACTACATAGTGAGACCCTGTTTAAAAAAAAGAAAAAAAATAGCCAATTACAGGTGGTGCATGCCTGTAATCCTGGCTACTTGGGAGGCTGGGGAAGGAAGATTTCTTGAGCCTGGGAGCTCCAGGATGCAGTGAGGTATATTTGCACCACTGTACTCCAGCCTGGCGACAGAGTGAGAGGGTCAGTAAGTATTTTTTGGTTATGTAGCCAATTCATATCTTGACCTGGTCATTTCAAGATGTTTGCCTCAAAATATGATTCAATAACCTATGCATGTTTTATATGATTTATATATGTATTATTTTTAAATAAATACTTGTTTTAAAAGGCATGATAAGGAATATGTTTTTTACGTATCTGTGAAATATCTGAGGATAGATGTATTCAGTTAGTTTTCAGTATATTTGGAGTTCAGGAAAGAGATTGGGTTTAGAAAGGGAGATTTGTCAGTCATCATTATAAAGCCCAAGGAGAGTGAAAAAAAACAGGAAGAGATTAGCAATAAAACCAGAGCTGGGAATGGGGGAGCAGAGTAAGATACTGAGAATAACACTGAAAAATAAACAAACAAAAATAAATAAATAAAAGTTGGATGCTATTTATGATGTTCTAGATACTAACCAGTGGCTGCTGCAGGAGATACCACATCAAAGTGCTTTCTGGGGCAACAGTTCTTCATGCAGACTGAGCACGTCTGTGCCAGCAGACTCTACGCTTCCTAGAGCCCACATGTTCTTTTTGCTCTAACTTTCATAATAAGTGTCAAGTCCTTACAAAAAGTGTTGGCAATGGTCTGTTTTCTCTAGGGTGTCACATGCAATATTTTGGCAGAACTTTCATTTTACTCTTGTAATTGGCCCAGTCTCTTTTTATAATTCATCAAGATGAAAAGAAGTTGTGGCAGGAGCATTGGTTTTCTTAGTTTCTGCAACGTCGAGGAAAGCATTGATGTTTAAACGACTGCTTTGAATTTTCACACTATACATTCTTAAAAACAGTGTATTATTTAGTATTTTGGAAATGTTTTGGCTCTATTTTTGGTGTCCATGACCTAATTCCATTTGATTCTCTCAAAAGCAACTTTAAACGTCAAGCCTGGCATAAACCGTACTGTGAAGACATACGCTTATCTCTCCAAAGACAATTCATTTGATTATAATCAAACATTTAGCTTGGAAATCTGAAAAACACTACATTTAAATAAAATATATATACCAGTCTCTTTTGATTTTGTCCATGTAGGTAGATCACTTAAAATAAAATTGTACTGCTCTTGAATGTATCTAGCACATGCTTACACAAATTTCACAAGTCTGATAATTCTAACAATTATGGGCACAATGTAATAAAAAACAAGATTGGTTAAAACTGGATCCCAGATAGGCCACTCCAACCATTATAGCCTAGAGGAGAATTATCGGCTTATATTTCAAATGATATTTGCTCATTAGCATGGGTTATAATCAGAAACAATAATAGTACAGTAAAACATGAGACAAAAGCTATCCTCTTGGAAAGAGCAATTGATATAATAGCATTCATAGCAAGGCAACTCCATGCATAGGGAAGCAGGACTTTAGGCATTATTTTACGTACATTTATCAACGTACGTTATACTCTAAAAGAACACAAAAGATAGAGAAGGCTCTCATCAAATCACTTTTGAACATGTTTTTCCAGCCTGTTTTATATTCTTAAAGTTTTACCAGTGTCAACTACATATTTTCTCATCCATGGAAAAGACAAGAAGAAAGAAGTTTTCTTAGTCAACATCCCCGGAGGTCCCCTGTAGAATAGAGACTGAGATGCGTGTTAATGTAGACTTATTTAATATGTCTATAGGTCATCTGATGAGTGAGTTGCAAAGCGATACAGGGCCATCATTTTCGTCAACAAAATGAAAAGTTGCCAACTTGCTCACTGCATGCAAGTTCCATAAAAATTAATACCACATTAAAAATCGGTGTTAAGTATGAAAGCTTTCCTTTTAAAATTAAAGCAAAGCAAAACAGAGAAAAATGAAAAAAAGAAAAACACCCAATTACTTTCAAAAGAAATGTTCATGTATAAAGACTTGTTCAAAACCAATAATTCATTTTTGAACTGTCTGTCACATAAGATATTTCTTAAATGCCAATCCCAGAGTTTCCTTAACTGACTATCATAACGTCTGGAGAGAATTTTTTGTTCTGAATAATGTGTAGTGGAACTCTATTGGAGCTATGGTAGGATAACTTCACCTGTTTGAATCTGTTCAAAAGGAACTGTGATTCAATTTAATCTTTTAATTTCTTTATTAATTATTGGTCTTTTATTTATATAAAGCAAAAATTATTTTATCAAAGAACATTTATTTAATTTCGTATTTTCTGCTAGTTATAATGCTAGGATATATGCCTGTGGAGCAGAAGAAAAGAAAAGGCCTTTCCTTTAAAGAGCTCGTTTTATCTGGAAATTTTGAAAAGTTATTATAAAACTGTTCTAATGCTTTCATCGATATTTCTCATCCTCCTTTGATGAACTTTCCTCAATTCTTGAATGTCCATAATACTGCCAGGACCTTGCTTTGGTTGATAAAGCGTGAGAAGAAACCTGTGTGTTATTTCTGAGGAGAAGCATCAAGCACTCAGGTGTGATTTGCTCATTTCCTTTTCTCCCCGTTTGAATTATCAGGGAAGTGTAGACATGGAGCCTTTTGCAGTGTTTATAATAGAACCACCACAAGAATAAAAATATTTTGGTTTCTCTTAAATAAACCATTTTTATTTTTCTTAAATAAAAATATTTAAGGTTCTGAGATATTGGGGGTTGTTTGTTACCACAATGAAACCCTAACTATTCTGACTGATACACCCTACTAAGTACAGTCAGGGTCCTAGCAAGGAATCGGTGGCACTCTGAAAGTGAGAATTTAAGAAAAGTTTAAGAAAGGAATCATTTCTAGTGATGAGACCAGGGTGTAAGGAATAAGTGGTGGTACAATAAACCAGTGTGTGATTAACATCTCCAGGCCTGAAAATACAGGTACAAGGGTTACCAGAACCTGATGAAGGAATGTATTCTTTGGATGTATCTATCTCAAGGAACCTTTGCAGGAAGGAAAAGTGCTTTGAGGAAATTAATACTCCAACCTTCCTCTTTCCCCTCCCTTATACAAATTTCAGAAGTCTGATAATTTTGACAATTATGAGTGCCAAGTAATAGCAAACAGGATTGGATAAAACTGGATCCCAGATAGGCTGGATAAAACTGGATCCCCAAATATCCCTACCATTACATACAATAACTGAACCAACTGGAAGGGGTAGAATGAACTTCAGCATCCTGTTTCATAAAACAGGCTGGAACATGGATTTGGAAGGGATTCTGGAAGGTATTGAGCAGGAGCACAAAAATTGATCTGTGTACAGATTGTTAGAGAAATACATGAAATAAGATGCCTAAAAGAAGGCAAAAACTAGATTCTCAAAAAAATTCTGGCAGAATATAAATTGAGCATGAAGGAACTTTAGAAAGCATACGGAAGTCTTCAAATCCTGTTAGAGACAAGCCCAATAAAATTTAGGATTTTCAGCATAAGGCTCAGGGTTTTGAAGTGATAAGGCCAGATATAGAAGCAGCAGCCAAACAAGAAGGCTTTATATTTTGTATTAAATGCCTTTGACTTTATCCTTGAGACCAAGAGGAAATTTTGATGAATTTAATAACAAATAGTGGCAGGACTGGATTTTTAATCAAAAACAAAGTAGCTCAGTGATTGTAATAGCTTACATTTTATTGAATGGTTATCATGCACAAAGTATTGTTCTGTACACTAAACATCTCCATGAGCCTGGTACTATCATTGTAACTATTTTGTAAATAAAGACATTGAAGGAGAAAGTGGTTGCTCTAGATGACATTCAGTATGAAATGGAGTGCAGGTGTGAAACCCCATTACTTGTTGAGAATAGATGGATATGAGGGCAAAATTGAAAGCAGGGGTATATTTATAAAACTGTAAAAGTTAGTAAGACAAGGAACAAAAATCAGGCATATAGTGGTAATCATGGAGAGAAAAAGAACCAATCTGGGGTTTAAACCTGTTGGGTAGATGCTTAATTGATTATATGAAGTAAAGAAAAGAGAATCAATCTTCTCTCCAAGTTGCCTTAACTGAAAAACCATGTTAGAATTAAAACTTGGGGTGGTGCCTGTTGCTCAATGGGTAGGGTGCCAGCCCCATATACCGAGGGTGGCGGGTTCAAACCCGGCCCTAGCCAAATTGCAACAACAACAAAAAAAATAGCCTGGCATTGTGGCAGGTGCCTGTAGTCTCAGCTACTCCAGAGGGTGAGGCAAGAGAATCGCCTAAGCCCAGGAGGTGGGGGTTGCTGTGACGCCACAGCACTCTACCGAGGGCAATAAAGTGAGACTCTAACTCTTAAAAAAAAAAAAAAAAAAAAGGATTAAAACTTAATTTACAATTTCGCCAGTTGTACAATTGGTATATTCAACTTGACTTAAAATATTTGAAATCATCTGAGATTATATAAATTTATGGATTTAATTAAAGCAAAACTTTTTTTTCAGGTTTTGGTTTATTGACATTATTATAGATCTCTTCTTTAAAAAGAAAAAAACATAATTTAATGTTAAAAATATTGTCTCATACAACTTTAAAGTGAAATATGAAAAAATAGCAAGTACAGTTAAATTTGGAACTAGCTCAGTCATTATATTAATGAAGCTGGGGTATGTGGTACTGGGTCTTTGTGATAGCTGCTTTAATAGATCTCTGTCATTTGAGTGTTTTAAAAGCTAATTAAACTAGCAAGCATAGCTTGTTATCTCCATTACCATTTCACTAATTTTGTAGGACAAGCCTATTTTTATCTTCAACATTAAATGCTTAACTAGCTCTTCTCTACCTCCAAGGTAATCTAAGATATTTTTGGTCGTGATAAAATTAAGATGAGTTGGTAATGAATAATTTAAACAATTTTAACTTTAGCTAGAGTATTTCCTTTTTCTCCTCATTTTCCTCTATATCTTGCCATGCAAAATGACTCACCTCAAGATTGCCTAAAAATTTATTCTGTGACCCATTAAAGATGATTCTTCTCAGCTATTTCATTGGAGATTATTATCTGCTCTTTATACCCATATACTATTTAAAAATTATATACTTCAATTAGGTACTATTTTAAAATCAGGTATTACTTGAAGGCTTACAGGGCATATGTGAATAAAGGTAGCATGTTAGTATATTAGAAAACACATAATCTACTATGGAAGAAAAGGCTATGTTGCAGATAAATTTATTATTATTATTAGGAAAAGTTGTGGTTTCATATTCAGATTGTTGTTGATCTCTACTTTGAGTTTATTATAGTCAGACAACATATGATTTTGAATCACTTTACTATATTGTGAGATGATTCACATTTCCAAATATGGTCTACCTTTGTGAAGATGTAGATGACAGATGATATGTGTATATAGATAGCTAGATAGACAGCTATTTATATATATCTATAGAATCATATATCTAACTGGACTTATTTGTACAGTCAAGTATGTCTATAATCCCATCTATCTATATCTACATGAATATCTATCTACATGTATAAGTGGCTACTTCTCTATCTGCTGTTTTTGAGTGGAGTGATACATATGCTTCCTCCTTTTCATTGATTGTACTTTACATCCTTTATATTCTTAGTTTGGTTACACGTTCTGAATTTTACTCTTTAAATTTTTTCCTTTATTTGCTATTTTTAGACTATTTACACGTAAGGCAAATAGTAATATGTTAATGCTAATCTGAGATAGTGTTATTTGTTTTCTTGTCGTTTCCCTGTTTTTATTCCACCATCTTCTCTTGCTCTTCTGTGGTTCCTTGAACATTTATATGGTTATTTATAGTTTCTTTTTTTAGTGTTTCTCTTCATATACTTTTATAACAGTTAATCTGGATATTGCAATGTATTAATGCATAAGTGAGTGATCATACTGTACTGGGATTAATAGTTTACAACTTACAACTTCAAGTAAATATGCAGTTACTTCCAAGTTTAGGTTCCTTTACTTCCTATACATTTAGACATTGTTGTTTTATAATATGTTTTTTTTATTTCAATCATCATATCATTTTTAAAACTCATGAAGGAAAAGATTGTTGTATTTAGCTATATTTCTGTTCTCATCTTTGTTCTTTCTTTCTTAATGCTCCAGGATTTTATTTATTTATTTTACGTCTTTTCTGTTTGAGGAACTTCCTTTAGGCCTTTTTCTTTTTTCTTTTTTTTTTTTTTAAGGGCAGATCTGTTACTGGTGAATTATCTTAGTTTCCTTGTGTCTTGAAAAAAATCGTGCCAGGCATAGAATTTGCGTTTGACAGTTCTTTTGTTTGTACCAGTTCTTTATGGCCTCCTTGTTTTCAGATGAGAAATCAGCTATTATTTAAATCGATGCTTTCCTATATATGATGTATCACATTTGGCCACTATAGAAATATTTTGCCTTTTTTTAATTTTCAGAAATCCAATCATCATGTACCCTAGAGTGAATTCATTTGAATTTATTCTGTTTGGGATTCACTCAGCTTTTTAGATCTGTAGTTTTATGGTATTCACCAAATTTGAGAAGTTTGCAGACATCATTTACTTGAATACTCTTTTTTCTTTATTTCTGAAACTTCCATTTAAATTCTGCATACTTTGCTATTATCCACTGGGTAACAGAATCTCTGTTCATTTTTTGTCTTTTCCCTCTGTTGTGATTGCTAATTTACATTGATTTCTCTAAAGTTTCCCGATGATATCCTCCATGAGTTCTACTCTATTACTGACTTCATACAAGAAAAAAAATCTGAATTTTTTTTCAGTTCCACAAGTTTAATTTGGTTATTTTACATAAATTTTACTTTTATACTGTGATTTTTATTTGTTTCAATATAATTTGTAGTCTTGTTTGATTATTTTTATAATGGATTCTGATTCCAATGTCTAGTTCATTTCAGCTTTGTTATCAGTTGATTATCTTTTCAGATTCAGGTGAAATTAATAATTTTCCCCGTTTTGGGTATGAAGGGTGATTTTGGTATGATGGATTATCTGTTGCATCCTAGACATTTTTTTCCCATTTGTTAGAAATTTCATGAACATACTTAAATCTTTTATTTTAGAAGGCAATAACCTCACTTGGGTTTAGCACAAATTCCCTGGCTTAGTTTTCTGGATTCTGGTTCCGATGCCTGTTTAATTCTGAATCTTTGCAGTGTTTCACTGTTCTGCTTGTTTTATCTGGTTGCACTGAGACTCTCAGGAGTCCTGGCTGATGGGAAATAAGTAATATACCTAAGATGGGTGGCTTGTTGCTTCCAAGTTGGAGAGGAAATATCAGGCCCATGGGGATAGTGAATGTTTGTGGGTAGAACCAGCTGTTATGGTTGCATCTCACTTGACAGTACTTTTTGGTGACCCTTCCTTACATTCTGGCCAAACAAGATATTTCAAGATTCATCTTACACCTACCCTGTGTGTGTGTGTATTTAAACCTATATAACATTTGTACGTGCATATAAATGTAACAATGAGGCTATTATGCATATAATACATGTATACACCTTGTAGGCATGTATATCTATACATGATTAAATATATTTATAGACAGATGGATATGTGCACATATATACATAGATCCTAGATGTAATACCGTTTGTCTCTCTTCTTTCTATGTTTTGTTCTCTCCTTACATATTACATGTATTCAGAAATACTGTGTTTATACACACACAACTTCAAATTGCAATTGTGACAAAATAGTCCACGTTCTTTCTTGCCTTCTCTTCTATTAATATATTTGTTATTTCCCTTCTTCTAGAGTGCATACTCTGCCTTCTAACATACATGCACTTGCTCATTTTCTCAATTCATTAGTACATTTACTATAGTTTCAGAAGTTCTTGAATAAAACCATTACAAAAAACTAAGCAGAATAAAAATGGAGGTCATGTTTTTCTGCATATCTCCCCCATCCTCAAACCTTCTTAGGAGTTAGCGTGTACAGTTAAATACTATGTTTTATTTTACTTTGTACTTCTCTCTGTGGGAGTGAAAACAGATAAACCTTATCTCATTTCATAATATGATAAAAGTATCTTCTCTATAGTTCCTGTTTTCATTTTATTAGGACTAACTATATCCGAAGTTTCAAACCTTTAATTATTTCAGCATTTTAGTTCAAATGCTTGATCCAGTAAATATCACGTATAACAAAAATGAAAATAAAACATTTGATTTTCCATTTAGAATAAATTTAAACAACCACAATCATTCAAATGGACTACTAAATGGCTACTTTAAATTCTTTTGCTCATAAATTTAGATTACACTTTAAGGCCTTCAGCTTTCAAATTACCAGGGCAATCCTTTAGTTGTTTGCCATGCTGCCCTGCCTTCTTTCTGTCCTTTTCTTTTCTTAAAATTGAGTTGTTAATTTCAAGTTCAATTTGAGCAATGTTTTTACTTTTAGTTTGGTTACAGTGTGGTTAGAAGAGAAAAGCAAAAGCTCTTCAGATGGATGTAGTCACAAAACAGAAAAGTGCACTTAGGTAGACTCTTATGTCTGTTAAGGGAAGAATATGGAGGAAAGGATCAATTTAGCCACATAGCATAACCCTGATTTTTATTTTCTCCCCACACCTCCCTCCAATCTTTCATTGTACATAAAAACCAAGTTAGGATTGTTTTGATTTGGTGATTCATGCAGCTTACGGAGAAGCATTGTAAATATGCACTGAGTTGTAAGAGAGAAATATGAAAAAGAAATTCCATCGGGGCTCCTTCATGGGCATTTGACAAACCCAGGCAGTCCTACAGGGCCTTGTGTTCTGATTGGTCCTGTGATTAACTTAATTCTATGAGGCTGTCATTATAAATTTATAATACTTTCTGAACAAAGAACCCTGCATTCTCATTTTGCTCTGGGCCCTAAAGATTATGGAACAGGTCCTGCTTGGAATGATATTAAATTTTGGTGAATATTAGAATTTGGTTTCTGCATAAAAACTATTATGGGTGTTTTATCTATGAACTACAATTTAACAAATGTAATCACCTTCACAACTTGAATCGTGTTTACAGTTCATAGTATTAAAAGTTAGAATTACTTCAATAGGGAGAAAAATTAATAAATTAATCTGCCTACCACAGCTAGTCTAGTACATTTTAATTATTTCTGATATTTTGTTTCAGTATTCCAATTTATAATTAATTCAAAATTATACTTTCAACAGCTCACAGAAATTTTCTATTCCTTTACTTATCATTATCATGCTTTACTTTCCAGCACTGGCCATAATTAGAATGGCTACTTTAAAATTTTTTTCTCAGCTAAGAATTCTCATGATCAGTTTCTATTGTTTGAATTTTCTGTTGAGGATGTTATTTCAAATGACTGAAAGTTTTAATTGCATTTCAATTTTGTGATAGATAATATGGAAATAGTGAATTATGGTTTAATCTTCTAAAAAGACTAGATCATTTTTTGGCAGGCAATTTTCTTGATAAGACTTAAATTGTATTGGTCTGCAGCTTATTACTTGCATTCAGGGGTGGATATTGCTAAATGAATACACATTTCATGTTTTAGCAAGACAGTCAGATATTTGGGCTACTTACACAGAAATACGGTGTTCTCTCTGTCTTGTATAAGAACTTGTAACTGGTTTCACATTGGTTGCCTCTTCTGCATTCTCATCCGCACTGTATGAGAATTCTGCTTCCAGCACGTTCTCTGCAATATTTGATATTATCTGATATGATATTATCTGATATTTTAATGTTAACTATTCCAGTAGTAGTCAATGTCTGACTGCTAGAATATCCATTGTATTGGCATCCCCTTGAATTTTTTATTTGCAATTCAATAATCAATATAATTGAAAAAATGATATGTGCTTGTTTTCTGTGTATCTTCTGTCCAAATAGTTCATTTTCATTGGGGCAGGTTACCTTCTTGTTAACAACTTCTGATTTTCTTTTGTTACCTAATACTCTATGTTAAACAAAACTATTCAGCTATGATCTTTTCCCACTCTGTAATTTGCCTTTCACTTTCTTAACTTTGTCTTTCAAACAGCAATAAATTCTAGTAAGTTTTTATACAGTTCAATGTTGCATGATTTTTTCCTTTAAGGTTTGTGTTTTTCTGTGTGCTACATAAGAAATCTTTGCCCATTCTAGGTCTATAATTTTTTTTCTAGATGTTTTGTAAAGTCCAAGTTATTTTTATGGTCATAAGTAATAACTGATATTTCTTTTTATAATCCATCATGATAGCCCATGATTAAGTCATCATTTAACTTAAAATTATTTCATTTTCATTTTGTTTTGTCCTGGTAGCTTTCTTAAAAATTGAATGTTCCTATGTTACATATAAGCAGGTCTATCGTGAGAGTCTGAGTTCTGTGCCACTTAATCACAGGTTGACTATTGCCTCAATAATTCACTGTCTTGACAATGCACCTATATGATGATTCTTGGAATCAGATGATGTAATGCTCTTAACTTTCATATTTATCTGTTAAGAAAGAAGGTTTATCTCATAATTTGTAAACATTTATGTAAATAACATAATATGTTCAAATATTCCTATTTGGAACAAACACAATTTTCATTTTGGTGTGCTACTATTTTTAAAATTTTCTTTCATTAAACATTATGCCTAGTTAACTAGACAGGTGAAGAGTGATGGCCTTGGAAGGGGAAGTGAGGTATTCAGAGGTATGGAAGTGAGGTTTACAAAGGGACACAAGGAAACTCTGTTATTAATATGGTCATATCTTCATTTCACTAGTGTATATATGTGTGTCAATATTTACGAATTATAAACTTTAATTATGTATGGTTAATTGAATATTAAGTATTCCTCAGTAAAGATGGTAAGAATTGTGCTCTTGAAGAGAAATGAGAAAGATACACAAAGAGTGGATGTGCCTGGCTTTGCAGCAAGCTCTGATGGAAAAGGTTTAAAAAAATCACATTTTGAAGGCAAAATACCGTGTTATTTTCCAAGTAAACATAATGTATTCTATATATTATTTTAAATATGATGTTACGGCTCTCTTATGCCTTAAGAAAAGTAGAAACTTCTTAAAGACACGGTAAGTTCCATCTTATTTTTCCAGAGCATTTGTTATTATGTTGCTGAGACAAAACAAACCTATGAATTCCTGACTTCCACTGTACTTAGTGCTGTGGATTTCCCTAGTTGCTCTTCACTCACCTTTGCTGTTGGTCTTCTATTTAATTGAGACAAATGTAGAAACTGTTGGGAGTTTGATTGCAGCAATTAGAATGAAACAAATTAATGTCAACAAAAAAAGTACAAGAAAATGTTCTCTACAGACACTTTAGTCTTTTTTTTAAATGCTGAGGGATATAACTAATTAGTTTTAATAGAACAGGGAAGGAGATTAGAAAGAGAGACGTTCTCAGACATGGGGACTTACTGTATCAATCAGGGTGCCCTTCTCGCTTATCTTTCTCTTTCTCTAGTTCAATTTGCTCCAGCCACAACATGCTCTATTTATCCTTTGAGCATGCCAAATTCTTTCCTTCTGTCATGGAATCTTTTATATCAGATTTTTTTTCTGGATCCTTATATTTTATGGAAGTCTTAAATAATATGTTAAATATGACCGCTTTTGGAGATAGGCCATTTTAAATAACCCAGCGTAACATACTCCCTCATTCATTTACCATATTATTCCACTAATCTTTTATTTGCATACATCTGGAAACTATGAAATTACATTACGCAAATAAATAATTCATTTTCTGACTCTACTACCATTCCTTTCTACCTGAATGAAAATTCTACGAAAACATGGATTTTGTCTATCTTGTTGACCACTTTTATGTAGCCCTGGCTACATAATAAATATTTGCTACCTTGAATATGTGATACTTAAATACGATGTGACTTTGTGCAAGCAACTTTACCTCTTCTGTAATATCAGTTTTCGTTATATAAATGAGGATGATGATAATATCTGTCATGTGTACATGAGGTGCTTTGAAATAAAAATAGTAAAAGCATGTTTGATTTGTATAGATAAATATGATTAGCATGCTCTCTATGCCTTTGAAATCTATAGCTTTATTTCTAAAGTCAGGAAATGTGTGTATAAATTGGCATATAATATGAAATGGAATAACTATGTGTTCCAGTACTTGGAAGGAGGTATATAGACTTTAAAAATTAACATCAAACTAATGGATCCAAAGAAAAGATTCTGAACAGAGAAAGAAAGGCTATGAAATGATTATAATTGGCTCATTGAACATAAAACAATTTTTTCTACAAATACTGTTTCATAGAAAATTTTTCCCCTGTGGGTTATATATGTACATATATTTGCATCAGATTCTGATGCTTGTAGGTATTAAATGTTTCAGCTCACCTTTACGTAGCAGTGTGGCTCATTCTGTTTGTATTGATCACCTTTGCCAATGTGTTGGCCTCTACTTTGTGGTTCATGCTTTTAAAAATGATAGGCATTTTAGACATGGATAGCTTATACAGTAAATTTATTGATAAGAAGGTCTTGATTGATGTTAGTTGTTCTATCAAAATAAACCTATACATAAAACATGAATGTCCATTTTTAGAGAGCTAGGAACTCATTCTTACATTTCTAAAAATATGTTATTGCTAGCAAGTAAAATCATGAGGACTGCAAATTCTATATCACTTTTCTCAAGGAAAATATTTCACTTGATATCACCACGTGGGACTGATAGACAAGATTAGTTTAATAAGGGCTGGACAAAAGCAGAACTGCAAATCAGAGTAAATTTTACATTTGACTATGATAAGTTTTACCAGTAATCTACATTTCTTTTTAAAAGAATGTCCTACAGCCTTCAGTGAAATATATTTTCAGAAAAGTTTTATTGGAAAAGAAAACAGAAATACATCATGTATAATAATTTAGCTTTGTAAAAAAATGTATTTGTATATAGCTAGAGTCTATCTTTCCATTACTTTGTTTTTATGTAGTATATGAGAAAATGGTACAAAAAGCAATGTCTGAAATAATGTTTACTATGTATTAGCACTGATTATTTGTAGGGAAAGGGAACTTGGGACAGGTTCCTTATTTTCCCCCTACATTACTTGGAATTTAGCTAATGGACATGGATCATTTTTATTCATAGAAAAGTCATGAAAATTACGTTAAACAAAAAGTTTTTAAAATGTTGTACTCATTAAAAGTCTATAAATTGGTAGAAACAATATCAGAAATAATATCAAAATAAATTAAAATCTTTTTACCTTTCACTAAACAATTCCACTTACAGGAATCTGGCCATCAGATTTTAACAGAAACTCTTAAAAAAATTCAAAAATACATTCACAATCCCATGGTTTGCAAAAGCATAATAATGAAAAAATACCTTCATGCAATTTAATTAGAGACAAAATTATTAAATATAGCAATGCGTAGTTTGGAATACTGTTTAGTCATTAAAAATAATAAAGTAGATCTATGTATTCTGATTTGGACAATTATGATAGATTAGAAAACGACCAAATAAAGCAAGAATTTATTAGAAATTGCTCTTTATTGCATAAACTCAGGTACTACGTACAGCATTCTGATGAATTTGACTGAGTTTTAACCACAATTATTAACCACTGGTTTATGAAAGAGCACCTTGAGTTGCTGAGAACAAAACATACTTTTTAACAGAAATACTGAGACTGGTCTAGCTCTACGGCTGTTTCTTGAAACCACTTTGGTGTATCACTTCTAACATTAGGGCTAATGAGTACAGTACAATTCCATTCCTTATAATAAAGAGAGAAAGACAGATTGTTTAGAAAGACAAAGACACAAATAAAATTAAGTACAAAGTATATTATATCTATAAAGTATGATGCATTATATCTCAACTTGTCTCGATAATTATCTCAAAAGAATTTTACTTTTTCCTTTATGGTAATTTTTATCTTTACTTTTCTGCAATTTAGAAATTAGGAAAAGATTCAGTTAAGAAAGATTAAAATATCCTTTTACAGGTTGTCATTTCCACCTAAAGTGAAAACTGCTTAAATTGGTGGCACAGGGACTTCTGGCTGGTTGAGACATGAGAGAGGGTGGTCAAAGTCCAGCTGTGTCTGCCTTCACTCAGTCTTACATGCACTTTAGAGGAAAGAGTTTAGTTTATTTGTCAAGCCCCCCCCCGCCAAAGCCTTTTATTTCTGAAAATACTACTATAATTTCAAAAGTATTTAATTGGAATGTATTTCCTAAACCCTGTGAAAGCCTTTAAAGTTATAGCCTATAATCTAGCTCAAACAATCCAAAAAGTCAGATTCTTTTCCCAAGGAAACTTGTATATATTTACATGATATTGTGAGTGCTTTAAACATAGGCTGTTCTAAACGTGTAAACTTTAATTTATGTCTCTAATTAAAAATATCTTTAGGAAAATGGTTAATTCAAAGAGTGAGACAAGGGATACACAAGGTGAGCCTAGGGCATCAAAGAGTGGCAAGAGTAAGAAAGTGCTAACAATATACACACACCACTGATGGAGATGTGTCCCCGGGATACAGAAGTTTACAATGGCTGTATCTTCAGGAACAAAATAGACATCATCACATTGGATTATAACCCCAAATATACCATCAGTATCCACCATCCACCTATGCTGATTCAAATACAGATTAAGTCAACAATTAAGGATGAAAATACAAATCTCCTCAGAACAAGAATTTGAAATAATTTTTTATTGATATTCTGCCCTTAAGGAAATGAAACATAACTCCTAATTCCTTAAATGTGAGCTCCAAAGAGGGACTGACTTCTGGTTGGTATGGTAGAAAAAGGGAGAAAAGAGTAACTGCACAGTCGTCAATCAGACAAATACACAGAAAGACTATCAGTAACTCCATAGTCATCAAACCAACACACAGAAAGGCTATCAGGTGTTGATGTGGACCATGAGGTGAGCCATCCTGAGTACCTGTGCCCTTCACACAATGCAGTGAGAATGGCCCTTTTAAAGTCCTGATTTCCTTCAAGAATATAGACAATAACCCTGGTTTATTCTCAAAGAAAACTTCAGAATAGTCCCACCTAAGCTACAAAATCTCTGATACAAAATACAAAAATATCTGACCAGTATCTCTCTTCATTTCTAAAGTCATCAAAAATAAAGACTGAAAAGTTGCTGCCCCTAAGTGAATCCTAAAGGGACATGATGATGAAATATAATGTGGTGTTATGGATGAGAACCTGGAGTAGGAACTCATTAGAGAAAACTAAAGGAAATGGAATAACATGTTGACATTAGTTAATAATAAGAGACTGACATTAGTGTTCCACAGCATGCATTATACCAATGCAAAGTGTTCATTTCAGGAAGAAGTTGAGGTGAAGTGTATGAAAATTCTTCTATACTATCTTTGCATTTTTAATGTAAATCTAAATTCTAAACTAAATGTGGTTATTATGTAAATGAAATTTTAAATAATATATATAGCTTTTATAATATAAAAGACAGGAAAATTAAATTTTATTCCTACATTTTCTTCTCTTTAATTATCTCATACCAATCTTAAAACAATCAATTACCAGGTAACCCATGCTGCCAGAGATAATGCAGAAGTCCTCCAGCTCCACTAGCCAGACCAGGAAAGACCCCAGGGTTGCAGTTTGCAGCTTCTCTTTCTAGCCCTTTGGATATAATCAAGTAGATGATTATTTAATCCTAAAGGTTTGTTGTCACATTCTGGTACAGGCTCACAACCTACCTACCATGCAATGATACAACAAATTATAGTCATCATTCAGAGAATGCTGGACGCTACTCGAATGTCATTTGAATGAATGACTTGTGATTATTACATAGTGATCTTTATATACAACACATTGACAAATTGGCATTGGAAAGAACTTAATGGGTCACTGCCGGCTTCCTTAATTTAACTTAGAGATCTACTTAACAAAACACCAATCTTCCTCCTTTTAGTCAGCCAATGCTTAATAAATAATTATTTAGCCAACATAAAAAGAAAAAAAAAACAAAAAACATGATTTTGAGAGAAAGAACTAAAAGACAGTACAGAGTAATACAGAGGCTCATGACATGGACTAGGATGATGAGTGTTGGGGACCAGCCCAGCAACTCTGCAGTTCTCTCCCAGTGCTTGGCGGTGTGAATGGATTGAAAGAAAATGAACACACAGCTGTACACAAGTTTTTCAGTTTAATTAAATACCATTTGTTTATTATTGCTGTTGTTGCTATTGCCATGGCATGTTTACCCATTTTTAATCTATTCTTTTGAGTTTTTGAATTTATAGTTTTGGGATTTTTTTTCCTCATGTGTCTGAATGTTTTCTTAGGGTGTCTTAGTCTATTCAGGCTACTATAACAAAATACCATAAACCTGATGGTTTATAAACAATAGGAACTTATTTCTCGCAGTTCTGAATTCTAAAAGAAACAGGATCAGGACATCAGCAGGTTAGATGTCTGGTGAGGGCCCACTTCCTGTTTCCCACTGTAACCTCACATGGCAAGAAGAGGAAGAGATTTCCCTAGATTCTCCTTTATAAAAGTACTTTATCTTATTCATGAGGACTCTGCCAAAGTCTCCACCCCTAGATACCATCACACTGGGGATTAGACTTCAGCATGGGGAGACATAAACATTTCGTCAAGTTGAAATGTTGTGTTACCTTTTTCCCCTTGTAAATTCTGGGGACAATGAGTGTCAGTTCCTTATATTGGCTTTACATGGATATCACCTATTAACTTCGAAATGTCATTGTTTGCCAGAACTGATAATAGCAGATGACTGTAAGCAGCAGGTGGGGATATGGGGATCATAGTAGTCTTCTTAGTTTAAGAGTGCCTTCAAAAAAGGGCAATCTGGCTAAATATAAATAGTAAAATGACCACTGCTCTCTTTGATGGTTTAAATAAATGCCTGAGAAGTGCCATTAACTGTATACCTACAGTCTCCTGTGTGTGTGTGTGTGTGTGTGTGTGTGTGTGTGTGTGTGTGTATGTGTAGAGAGAGAGAGAGAATACAAGTTGCTAATATCAGGAAGAAATAAGAGACATCACTGCAAATTATCTCCATATGGAAAGAATAACAAGGGATTTTTATGAAGTGCTTTATACCAATATATTTAATACTTTAGATAAAATAGGCAAATGCTTAGAAGATATAGTTTACCAAAACTTTAACATAATAAGAAATAAAAAATATGAACAATACTATTTCTGTTAAAGAAATGAAATTTATGGCTGGGGGAAGAGACTCATACCTATAATCCTAGCACCCTGGGAATCCGAGGGAGGTGGATCGCCTGAGCTCAGAAGTTTGAAACCAGCCTAAGAAAAAGTGAGAACATGTCTCTACTAAAAATAGAAAAACTAGCCAGGTGTTGTGGCAGGCATCTTTAGTCCCAGCTACTCAGGAAGCTGAGGCAAGAGGATCGCCAGGGCCCAGGAGTTCGAGGTTAATGTGAGCTATGACACTACAGCACTCTACCCAAGGCACAGAGTGAGATGAGACTCTGTCAAGAAAGAAAGAGAGAAAGAAAGAGAAGAGAAAAGAAGAGAAGAGATCAAATTTATAATTTATAGCCTTCCCAAAAAGAAAATGTCAGGCTTTTGTAGTGAATGCTGTCAACTATTTAAGTAAGAAATACCATTCCACTGTAATTCAATTAGCAAAAATCAATCTTTCTGGCAGTAACAAATGCTGGTGAGGTTGTGGATCCATAGAAACCCCTATCAATTTTGTGTGGGAGTGTAAATTGCTACAACCAGGTTGCAATAGAACTTAGCATTATCTAGCAAAGTTGATACTTGCTGCATACCCTGCAAAGGAGCGGTTCCACTCCTGGGGAGTCCTGGGGAGAACTCTGTGGGCATTTGCTCCTGCAGCCCTGCTCTTGATAACCACGACTAGAACCAACGTAAGTTCCATTGGCAAGAAAATGGAAAGAGAAATCATGGCTCATTCACGTAATTAACTGTCATTATGTGACATCACTCTGAGATTTCACCTCCTCGGAAGCAAAATTTTAGAAAATTCATGTTAAGTAAAAGAAAACTGTATATAGGGTGATGTCGTGTTCACAAAACTTAAAAGCAGGCAAGATATACAGTATATTGTTTAGGGATATGTGTTTCTGAGATAAAATGGTTTTAAATGATGTCCCGTCCCGCGGGACTCGGTTATTCGTGGGCGCGAGGGGGACCCAGCCTGAAAAGCAATGGGCGAGAAAGAAGGAGCGAGACCAAGCAAAGTTCTTGTCAAGGTCTGTTTAATGGTGGCGGGGATCAGCCTTTTAAGC
>CAUYRH010022670.1:0-15106 GCA_963574655.1 Perodicticus potto | reverse complement strand
GGGCCGGGTTTAAACCTGCCACCCTCAGTATATGGGGCTGGCGCCCTACCCACTGAGCCACAGGCGCTGCCCCTTAGAGTGTGTTTCTTAGAGACAAAATACGGGATCTTTTTAAAATTCAATCTGACAGTCTCTGCCTTTACATTTGGAGATTTAGATCATTTAAATTTAATATGACTGCTGACATGGTTAGGTTTAAATCCTTGGTACTCATTCTGTATTTGTCTTATCTATTCTTCGTTTACCTTTTCCTCTTTTTCCGACTAATTGATTTTTTTTTTTTTTTTTTTTTTTTTTTAGACAGAGTCTTACTATGTCACCCTGGGTAGAGTGCCATGTGTCACAGCTCACAGCAACCTCAAACTCTTGGGCTTGTATGATTCTCTTGCCTCAGCCTCCCAAGTAGCTGGAGCTACAGGGGCCCACCACAACACCGCCTGTTTTTTGTTACAATTGTCATTGTTGTTTAGCTGGTCCAGGTTGGGTTCAAACCTGCCAGCCTGGGTTTATGTGGCTGGCGCCGTAATCATTGTGCTACGGGCGCTGAGCCGAATTGAATAGTTTTTTTTTTTTTTTTTTTTGAGACAGAGCCTCAAGCTGTCACCCTGGGTAGAGTGCCGTGCCATCACAGCTCACAGCAACCTCCAATTCCTGGGTTGGAGCGAGTCTCCTGCCTCTGCCTCCCAAGTAGCTGGGACCACAGGCGCCTGCCACAATGCCTGGCCATTTTTTGGTTGTAGCCGTCATTGTTGATTGGCGGGCCCGGGCTGGATTCGAACCCGCCAGCTCAGGTGTATGTGGCTGGCGCCCCAGCCTGTTGAGCCACAGGCGCTGAGCCCCGAATTGAATATTTTTTAATAATTCTACTGTATCTCACTTGTTGACTTATTAGTTATAACATTATTTTAATGATTGTTTTAGGGTTTATAGTATACAGCATCAATTAATCACATTCTACCTTCAAGTGATTATATACTACTTCATATAAAGTATAAGAACCTTCTCATTATCTACTTCCACTTCTCCCCTCCCATCTAAAAACGTGGATTCCAAGCATTACCTACAATCTCAGGCCAATACTACAGGGCTCATTTTAGCTTTTGCCCTTATCATCTTTGCCTTCTCTGACTCTCATTATTTCAAATCCCTTGGTCTTTGACACCAGTCTTCTGACCATAAAGCATGCCATTCATCTCAGGTATGGGACCTGACCCCACCTGCCACAACCTGACTGATCTCTGCCCATTCCAACAACCTACGTTATTTAGATCTACCTAGTAGCTTTTTAATGAAGAAACAAGGGAAAAGGCCAATATATATATATATATATATATATATTTTTTTTTTTTTTTTTTTTTTTTTGCACTTTTTGGCCAGGGCCAGATTTGAACCCTCCACCTCCAGTATATGGGGCCCGAGCCCTACTCTTTTGAGCCACAGGCTCTGTCCCGGCCAATAAATATTTTATAGAAAGGACAGAGAAAGAACCTCAATAGTCTTTGAGAATGTTCTTGCTTTCTAGTATAACAACATATTCTCAGTTCCTTTTTCCTATTTTTTGTTGTTGTTTAAACCTGGAATCAACCAAGGAACCCTGGTTCCTTTTAGCAAGAAATAGTATTTGGAAACCACAATTTGGGAGCTAAGTTCTTTGCTACTGGATGGTTATTAGTTTCTAGGCTCCAGACAGATATAGAAACTACTTTTTTTTTTTTTTTTTTTTGTAGACACAGAGTCTCACTTTATTGCCCTCAGTAGAGTGCCGTGGCGTCACACAGCTCACAGCAACGTCCAACTCCTGGGCTTAGGCCATTCTCTTGCCTTAGCCTCCTGAGTAGCTGGGACTACAGGTGCCTGCCACAAGGCCCGGCTACTTTTCTGCTTTGCAGTTCTGCCGAGGCCGGGTTTGAACCTGCCACCTTCCGTATATGGGGTCGGCGCCCTACTCAATGAGCCACAGGTGCCGCCCAGAAACTACTTTTTAAAAGAGAAAATGTATAATGAGTTCGTGCTTATATTTCCAGCTAAAATTTAGGATGATAGGCTTTTAATTATCTTCTTTGATTTTATATTTACTGTTTTTCTCTCATGTCAGAAGTCTTTTTTTTTTTTTTTGAGACAGAGCCTCAAGCTGTCACCCTGGGTAGAGTGCTTTGGCATCACAGCACACAGCAACCTCCAGCTCCTGGGCTTAAGCGATTCTCTTGCCACACCCTTTTTTTTTTTTTTTTTGTCATGTCAGAAGTCTTAGTTCCTGTAAATATTAGCATCATTACTTATTGGCTTTATCTATATAGAGAATTATATGTAATATATAATATGCATGATAATAATATATAATATACACTTTTTTTTTTTTTTTTAGAGACAGAGTCTCACTTTGTTGCCCTCAGTAGAGTGCTGTGGTGTCACACAGCTCACAGCAACCTCCAGCTCTTGGGCTTAGGCAATTCTCTTGCCTCAGCCTCCCAAGTAGCTGGGACCACAGGTGCCTGCCACGACGCCCAGCTATTTTTGTTGCAGTTTGGCCAGGACCGGGTTTGAACCTGCCACCCTCAGTATATGGGGCTGGCGACCTACTCACTGAGCCACAGGTGCCACCCATATACATATATTTATTTATTTTTATTTTTATTTTTTTTGCAGTTTTTGGCCGGGGCCGGGTTTGAACCCACCACCTCTGGTATGTGGGGCCAGCGCCCTACTCACTGAGCCACAGGTGCCTTCCTATACTATATATTTTGAAACAATATCGATTTTATTGCAAACAATATCATTACCCAAAACAATTAATATTTCTTTGCCTATTTTTTCTTTTAGAGACAGAATCTCACTCTCTCAGCTGGGCTAGAGTGCAGTGGCCCCATCATAGCTCATTTAAATTCCTGGGCTCAAGCGAACCTGCCCCTTACACCTCCCAAAGTGCTGGGATTATGTGGGCCACCACATCTTGCCCTTTTTTTAATCTTTAGGGCCTCTCATCCGGGATGTTGGTAAAATTACTTTCTCTGGAAATAACTCCTATCTGAGTCATTGAGCCACTAACTTTGTATACAGTTATATCTACTTGTTTCATTTTGTTTTCATTTTTTCAGGGAATTTGTTTCATTTCAACTTAATTTTGGTTTAGAACTGAAGAAAACACATGATTTCCAAGTCAAAATTGAAAAACAAGGTATATTTCAAGAAGTTGGTTCCATTCCTCTCTTCTCTACGCTGTTCCCTCTCTCCTTTTCTGCATGGTATTATGTTTTTTATTTTCTTTCTTAAAATATAAACAAATACGTTTACATGCTTGGCCACTCCCTTCTTAGCAGGGAGCATGCAGCGCATTTCCCACCTAGGGACTTTAAATGGGTGCTGCACCTCTTATGAGACCCCACAAAGTGGCCAAAGACAGAGTCTCACTGTGAAGGGGTCATGTTGAGGGCCTGGTAAATAGGCTCATGGTTTCCCACTTTCTGAGCATTCTGAGTCCCCCTTGTCCACACAGAGAATGGTCATCACTGGCCATTGATTGAATGCTTGAGACGAGTCAGGCGTGGGGACTATTTTCTATAGTCCCCAAACCTCCCCCTGGACCCAGCAGGGGCCTGGGCTGTGGTGTCCCCGCAGGCTGCAATCCAGGCGTCAGCAAGGCTATTCCTTACCACGTGGGCTGTCTACAGGGCCCCTCACGATGTGGCTTTAGAGTAATAAAGCAAGTGGGAGAGACAGGCTGCGACGGAGGCCCAGCAAGTGTCAGGAGTGCCCACCAGTCCTGCCAGATTCTACATTGCGCGGAGCGTAACTGGGCAGCTAAGTCCAGCCCACGCACAAGAGCGGCGGGTCACAGAAGCCGTTTTGGAGGCCGCCTATGACACATACAATCCTTACCATCCGCACTTTACAAATGAGAAAAGGGAGGCACAGGGAGAGTGGGCAACTCCCCCCAGGCCCCAGAGGCGGCAAGTGTGGAGCTGGGTGTCGGGGCGGCCTGCGGGCTGAGCGAGGAGCAGCGGTGCAGTGGCAGGTGGCAGGTGGAGCCGCGCTTGCTCAAGCACCCCAGGACTCTCTAAGCTGAGCACGTGCACGGAGGAGGCAAGGGAAGCCCAAGGGAGGGCGGAAATGGGGCTGCTCTGTCCAGCCCGCAGCGCCCCTGTTCAGCGTCACCAGCCTGCAGGATCCTGTGCTAAGGAACAGATGTGCCAGCCCCTGTACTCCCCGGTGTTGGCTCCGTGAGAGCAGGGCGACAGGAGGCAGAAGAACTTCACACTGGTTAGGAGGGTCCCCAACCCTGCCCAGGGAAGCCCCTGAGCTGTGCTCCCAAAGATCTGCTCACATCAGTCCTGCTTTAAAGTGTGGGGTGACTCCCCAGCCTGGGGCCCAGTCTGAGCCTGTCTCCCTATCACCGGGCAGCGGAGTCCTTGCCCCGCCTGGGCCCTGCCACTGCCCCTGCTCCTCAGCTCACCCTGATTTCAGTCCACTCATGGCTTACTCTGCCTCCCCAGCCAGCCAGGCTCTTCTGACCAAGGACTCGGTCTTTTTTAATTTTTTTATTGTTTTTCAAGGACTCAGTTTTATGTCTCTGGGCTGGGGACCTAGAACGTGGTGCCTGGAACTCCTAAAACATCTTTTCAGGACAGAATGAAGGAAAGAAGGACGTTTGCTGCTGTAGACAGGGAGAAAGGAGTCACCCCTCATCCTCTGAAGGCAGATGGGGGTGCAGGGGGTCGGAGGAGGCTGTGCTGAAGCCCCCAGGGACCCCTACAGCAAGGGGATCTGCCTAAGTCTCAAATTTTTCTGTACACCTAGAAATTGGTGCTGCGGTGAAATGCCTGGCACCCTGAGAAAGAAATGCAGTGCAAATTATTAGTAACCATCCCTAGATGCTGTGGTACAGGTTCCACTGTGCTCAAAAGTCACTCAAATAAAAATATCTCTGAATTCCGCCCGCCCCCCAGATTATATATCTCAAAAAACCTGACTCGGCGTAGCTCTGACTCAGGTCTGCATTTTTCTCTGACTCCCTTTCAGTTCTAGATTTCCATCAGGAAGCGCCCGTCCTGCCGTCAGCGTCAAGGGTACAGAGAATCGAATTTGGATGGCATTTTCTGGAGCTGTAATTTTTTAGTTAATCTGAAGACATAAAGCCCTTCCAGGGTGTACCCTGAAGAGATGCATGGTGTTTAAAATTTTCTATGTACATTAGATTTTCTCTTTTCTTCCTTTTTTTTTTTTTTTGTTGTTGTTGTTTTTTGTTTTTTGGAAGTGAGGTCTCTCTATGTTGCTCAGGTTAGACTGAAACTTCCAGGCTCAAGCGACCCTCCTGCCTCAGCCTCCTCTAGCTGGGTAGCACAGCTTACATGCGCAGTTGCAATTACAGTCACTTTTTTCATCCACTAGATCTTTTGCAAATTCCTATTATGTGCTGGGTGCTGTTCTGGCAGCCAACAAAAGAAACAACAGTCCCAGCTTGTTCTAGTGGGGGAGACGAGAGACTGACAGTCAGTCAATACATGATGTGGCAGATGGTGACACTGGTTTTGGAGGAAACACAGCCGGAAGTGGGTGGATGCCAGGTGGGGAGGGGTAGGCTGCAATTTTATATAGTGACCAGGGACAGTTCAGAGTCAGGGTGAGGTCTGGGCCAGAAGGTAAAATGAAGCGTAGACCTAAAAGGGAAGCATTCCAGATCCTGGGAAGGTGCAAGGGCCCTGGGGCAGGGATGTGCAGCACCGGGAGGAGGGCAGTCTGTACAGGAGGGGGCCGTGCCTGTGGGCTTGGACCTGAGATCTGAAGAGTCTGAGGCTGTCTGGGCCAGGGTGCAGGATGGAGAGCCCCGGGCCTCTTGTAGGATTTACAGCCACGAGAGCAGATGAGATGGTCACAGGAGTGAGTGCAGACAGAGAGGAGAAGGAGGCTAAGGATGCTTCTGGAACTTGCCCTTGTTTACAGCTTGAGGAGATAAGAAACCAGAAAGGGATGTTGTAGAGGAGTAGACAGGGAGAGAGGAGAGAGTTGGAGGTGGAGACCTACCTGGTCCTCCATTGTGAGAGGGATCCCTGTGTTAGTGTGGCAGCCCATGGCCTAGCGGGGTATGGCCTGCGACAGGCTGATGGATTACAACCCAGTTCACAGGATCATGCTCTTAGGAAAGGAAGATATGAAAACCGATCCAGGAGGGGCAGTGACCCAGCCAGGGCAGACAGCCTTTCAAAGGGCTTTGAACGGAGCATCAGAGAAATGGGCTATAGGAGGGTTTTGTGGGTATTTTGTTGTATTTGTACACTGTTGGAAATGATGCAGTGGAGCAGGGAAAGCTGGAGTTGGCAAGGAGGGAGGGGGTGGGCTTGGTCATCAAAGGAGGCTACATGGTGAGGCAGATGTGCTGGTGGGACTCTTATGGGTTTTTTTTTTTTTAAATAAAAAATCCTTGCTCACATGGAGCTTCTAGAATAGCACAGGGAGATGGACACAGCACAAGATAAACAAGGATGATTAAAGCCCCAGCACGAAGTACCAATGAGGGACAAAAGGCAGAGTGGGGAGAGAGAAGGATTAGGGAGGGGCCCTTTTAGATGGGGTGGCCCGGAACAGCCTCCCGGCAAAGGTATTATAACATAGTAAAACTGAGTGCACGATGGCACAGACCTTCCCCCCCAGGCCCAGCAGCACCAGGACTGGAGGAGAAGCAGCCCCCGGTTGAGAAGCCTGTGGTGGGTACGGGAGAGAGCAGCTTGGCGTGGTGCAGACAGGCCAGATGCAGAGTTTCAGCTGATAGGAGCCAGTCACCAGCTGACCGCTGCCCTTCTCCTTGCCCCAGGCCAGGCCTGGGGAAATGGTGCTGGCCCTGCAGGCGTGGACACATTGTGGCTTTCATGGGACCCTTCCCCCCAGCTTCTGCATTGGTACAAAGATGAACATAACCAGGCTGGACTCATTATTATAAGTCATTATAAGTCTTGGTGTGGCCTCTGCCTCTGGGGCTGGTGTCAGGAAATGCCTGCTTCTTCCCCAACAGGATTGGCAGTGTCCTCTCCCCATGGGCACCTACATACCCCATAGGGCCTCCTCCCTACCCCCCTACTGGGGGAGAACAGTTCAACAAACAAGCCAACTGCATTGATGGGAATCACTGCCGATGGCCCCATGTTTTCTGTGATGGTTCATTTTATGTATTGACTTGACTGGGTCATGGGGTGCCCAGATATTTGGTTAAACATTACTCTGGGTGTGTGTCTGTGTTCCTGGGTGAGGTTAGCATTTGAATTGGTGGACTGTGTCAAGCAGATGGTCCTCCCCAGTGTGAGTGGCCCATGCAATCCACTGGAGGCCTGAATAGAACAAAAAGGCTGAAGAAGAGAGAATTTACTGTGTCCACCCGACCACCTATGAGCAGGGACACTGGTCTTCGCCTGCCTCTGATCTGGGACTTGGCCTGGAACAGCACCATCAGCTCTCCTGCATCTCTCCAGCTCGCTCATTGCAGACCCTGGGACTTCTTAGCGTCCATCACAGCATGAGCCAATTCCTTATAAAATCTCTCTCATAATGACACGTAAATGGCTGGTACTATAGAGATGGATCAGACAGGGGAGCCTTGACACAAGCTGTGTCAAGGATGTGTATGGGCAGAAGGAGAGCTCAGCGTAATTTCGTGGGGCAGCTGGGGCTCCTCAGTAGCAACTCTGTGGCAAGTCAAGCCTCCTAAGGCTCCGCCTTGAGGATCCACCTTGGTGCAGCTGCTGCACCTTTGCCTGATGCTGGGGCGTGGGGACTTTGCTGTTAGAAATTTCTCCACCGTTATGTTCAGAACAAGATGGAAGTAAAATGCTGTTTCATTCAAAGAAAAAAGATAGGATTAATGAAGATTTTCCTTAAAGTCTTTATTTTGGCTGGGTGTGGTGGTTGACCACTGTAATCCCAGCACTCTGGGAGACTAAGGAAGGTGGATCACTTGAACTCAGGAGTTTGAGACCAGCCTGAGCAATAGTGAAACCCTGTCTGTACTAAACATAGAAAAAACAAACAAATAAACTAGCCGGGTGTTATGGCAGGTACCTTAACAGCCAGGAGGCTGAGGCAGGAGGATCACTTGAGCCTAAGAGTTTGAGGTTGCTGTGAGCTGTGATGACTCCATGGTACTCTCAGGGTGAAAGAGTGAGACTTGGTCTCAAATAAATAAATAAAAATAGTAATGAAGTCTTATTTTGGCCATTACGATTGATTCCAAATCATTTGGGATTTGATCATCCAGTTTGGGGACTGTTGAGGCCTTTTTTGAGACATTTTGATCTATTTTTTTGTTGTTGCAATTTGGCCGGGGCCAGGTTCGAACCTGCCACCCTTGGTATATGGGGCTGGCGTCCTACTCACTGAGCCACAGGCACCACCCTCATCTATTTCTTTTTCTTTTTTTTTTTTTTTTGCTGTGCTTGGCACATCCTAATTTTTTTATTTTTTATTTTTTTTGAGTCAGAGCCTCAAGCTGTCACCCTGGACAGAGTACCATGGCATCACAGCTCACAACCTCCAATTCCTGGGCTCAAGTGAGTCTCCTGCCTCCGCCTCCCAAGTAGCTGGGTCCACAGGCGCCCGCCACAACGCCCGGCCATTTTTTGGTTGCAGCCGTCATTGTTGTTTGGCAGGCCCAGGCTGGATTCGAACCCTCCAGCTCAGGTGTACGTGGCTGGTGCCTTAGCCTGTTGAGCCACAGGCGCCGAGCCGGCACATCCTAATATTAATGGAAAGGAGAGGAAACAGGAGAAGGAAGTGAGACCGGAACTTTCCCTCTCTCGGTTACCTTCCCGGGAGGCATCTCTGAGCTTCTGCTGAAGGGGGCAGCTGCCACCTGTTTCTCCACCAGTGGACCTTGGTGTCCCCATGCTGGGGACAGGCCCTCAGAGCTGATGGTGCCTGTGCTCTTCTCCCAACCAAACCTCTTAGCAAGTGTGACTTAGTGATCACTAAAAACCTGAGTGGGACCCAGAAAACCCACTCCCAGCTATTTACCCAAGAAAAGAGAAAACTTATGTTCACATAAAAACCTGTAGTGAGGGCGGCACCTGTGGCTCAAAGGAGTAGGGCGCCAGCCCCATATATCGGAGGTGGTGGCTTCAAACCCGGTCCCAGCCAAAAACTGCAAAAAAAAAAAAAAGAAAGAAAAACCTGTAGTGAATGTCAGAGAAGCTTTATTCATAATCACCCAGGCCCGAAACAACCTGCTCTCTTCCCCTGGCCGGTGGACAGGTAACCACTGCCCAGCCCCACCCAGGAGTCTCCTTGGCCCTGATCCTCGATGCGGCATGGATGGGCCCCCAAAGCAGGTGCTAAGGGACAGAACCCAGACTCAAAAGGCCCCCTGCTATGTGGCTCCACTGCTGAGTCACTCTGGACAAGGCAAAAGGAGGGCAGGGCAGTGGCCGGGGCAGCACAGGGGACCTGGGGTGATGGGCTGTTCTGTGTCTTGGCTGTGGTAGTGGTTACAGAATTCTGTGCATTTCTCAAAACCCTGAGAACTGTACACCAAAAAGAGTGAATTTTCCTGCATGTAAATTTAAAAAAAAATTTTAAGTAAAGAAATAAAATTCTTTGGTTCCAAATAAAGGAGGGAGAAAGCAGTAAAATTATCCAATTTTATGGATGTTAAAACAAATCCAATTTCATCATTTTAAACGTTTTTTCCCAGAAAAGGGCCCCTCTGTGAGTGCGGTGAGTAGCCAGGCATCGCGCATCTCATTTAATCCTAAGGAATTTGCCAGTAGGACTATTATCCCCACTTAACAGATGAGGCTTCGAGAGGTGACGTGATTACTTCCAAGTCAAAAGGAAGGCGATGGGCTCGGCGCCTGTGGCTCAACGGGCTAAGGCGCCAGCCACGTACACCTGAGCTGGCGGGTTCAAATCCAGCCCGGCCCGCCAAACAACAATGACGGCTGCAACTAAAAAATGGCCGGCGTTGTGGTGGGCGCCTGTAGTCCCAGCTACTTGGGAGGCAGAGGCAGGAGACTCGCTGGAGCTCAGGAATTGGAGGTTGCTGTGAGCTGTGATGTCAGAGCACTCTATCCAGGGTGACAGCATGAGGCTCTGTCTCAAAAAACAAACAAAACAAAACAAAAAAATACATAAATTTCTCTTCCGCTTTTTCCCACCAGGTCCATAGAGCCAGTCTGTAAAGGCATTAATGTCTGGTAGCCCTTCAAACAAAAGGCTTTGTGTGGTTTTGTGTACAGGCTGCTTAAGTTTCCCTTTTCAAAATACGAGCTCCGCAAAGTGGCTTTGGAAAAAAAGGTGGCCGAGAGCTCATCCCTGACCTGATGAGTTGAACCTGGAACCTGATAAGAATTTAGGGGAGGGCCGGGCACGGTGGCTTGTGCCTGTAATCACCAGCACTTGGGCAGGCTGAGATGTACAGATTGCTTGAGCTTAGGAGTCGGAGACCAGCCTGAGCAAGAGCAAGACCCAGTCTTTAAAAATAGCCTGGTGCGGCTGGGCGCCTGTGGCTCAACGGTCTAAGGCGCCAGCCACGTACACCTAAGCTGGTGGGTTCGAATCCAGCCCGGCCCGCCACACAACAATGACGGCTGCAACCAAAAAATGGCCGGCCATTGTGGCGGGCGCCTGTAGTCCCAGCTACTTGGGAGGTGGAGGCAGGAGACTTGCTTGAGCCCAGGAGTTGGAGGTTGCTGTGAGCTGTGATGGCACAGCACCCTACCCAGGGTGACAGCTTAGGTCTTTGTCTCAAAAAAAAAAAAAAAAACTAGCCTGGTGCTGTGGCGGGCACCTGTGGTCCCAGCCACTGGGGAGGCTGAGACCAGAGAATCACTTGAGCTCAGGAGTTTGAGGTTGCCGTGAGCTGTGATAACACAGCACTGTACAGAGGGTGACAAAGTGAGACTCTGTCTTCAAAAAAAAAAAATTCAGGGGAGGATGTTGTCCATTTTTTTTCTGTGCCCCATTTCCTACTACTGACTACTTAACCACTGGTACCCCCATCTATGGCACCCTTCAGATCTCTTTCTCCTCTTGTGCCTTCCCATATTCTTTCACCTCATGACATTGCTATGGTCAAGTCATCTATCATTCCTGGGATGGCCTGACTCATGGAGACAGGCCAGCATCCAGGATCTTTTTCTTTCTTTTTTTTTTTTTTTGGAGACAGAGCCTCAAACTGTCACCCTGGATAGAGTGCTGTGGCATCACAGCTCACAGCAACCTCCAACTCCTGGGCTCAAGCGAGTCTCCTGCCTCTGCCTCCCAAGTAGCTGGGAATAAGGCGCCCGCCACAACGCCCGGCCACTTTTAGGTTGCAGCCACCATTGTTTGGTGGGCCCGGGCTGGATTCGAATCCGCCAGCTCAGGTGTATGTGGCTGGCTCCTTAGTCCGTTGAGCCACAGGCACCGAACCAGCATCCAGGATCTTATATGAAGCTGATGTAACAGTCCAAAATCATCTCCTATAAGGAAGAACAGGACTGTATCCTGAAGTGCTTATTTGCCTTGTGTCAGGGACTGTCCTCTTCTTTTCACACTTGTGATCTCATTGATTCCCACGGGACCTGTGAGGGAGGTGGACTCATTAATCCCATCTATATAGGTGAGAAAACTGGTTCAGCAGGTTTAAATACTTTACCTCACATTTTATAGCAGGGATGTGGGGTTGTAGGACTCTGAAAGGAGGCAATACCTAGTGAGGCCTTCTCTAGAGTATGAGATGTTCAGGACCATGTAGAGCAGCGGTTCTCAACCTGTGGGTTGCAACCCCTTTGTAACAATGAAAATACATCCTGCACATCAGATGTTTACATTACTATTCATAACAGTAGGAAAATTACAGTTATGAAGTAGCAACAAAAATAATTTTACGACTGGGGGTCACCACAGCATGAGGAACTGTATTAAAGGGTCACGGCATTAGGAGGCTTAAGGAAGGTTGAAAATCACTGATCTAGAGGGATTGAGTGAAGGCATATTACACTATGGGTTTCCTCTCCATATCCCCACTCTTAGCCACTCCTGCCATTGTATCCAGGCAAAACCAGTTTAGGTGGCAAATGAAGGACAGCATCTGAGGCAAAGGAAGCCCCCAAAGGCAAAGTCAGAGCTCTGTCCCCCCCACTTTGCCTTGGTCATGGATGAGTTAATGGAAGGACTCCTGTGTATCTGACTTGGGCCTTTTTTAGGACCATTTGGCAGGAGTCACTGCGCCTTACACCTGCTGCTGCTACAAACCATTGCTCCTTTGCCAGTCAGTGGTGCAAAACAGAAATGTGTGTGTGTAATTCGGATTCAGTGAACTCTAGCCCAAGTTGTGTTCTCTGTATTGTGCTGTGAAAATAGCAGCATACACTCTTATAGAGTCTGTGAAGTACCACAAGAAACAAAAGCAATAAATTTAGAAGTCCCTTGTCATATATATATATATAGATATATATAATATATTAAATCTTGAACTTGGCTAGAGCATAGGATAGAGAAATTCCCAGTATAAAGCAAACAAGTACTTGTATTTTTGGAATAGTCCTTCAAAACTCATGGTTTTTACATAGATGCTCTTTGGTGTTGAACAAGGCAGGTAGCTTCTGTGTTTCAGATCAAGAGAGTGACCCAAGAGACTTTTTGTTGTTGTTGTTGTTGAGACAGAGTCTCACTTTGTTGTCCTAGGTAAAGTGCTGTGGCGTCATAGCTCACAGCAACCTCCAACTCTTGGTCTCAAGCAATTGTCTTGTTCCAGTCTCCTGAGTAGTTGGGACTACAGGCGCCCACCACAATGCCAGGCTATTTTTAGAGACAGGGTCTCAATCTGGCTCAGGCAGGTCTTGACAGCAACCTCCAACTTTTGGGCTCAAGCAATTATCTTGTCTCAACTTCCCAAGTAGCTGGGACTACAGGTGCCTGCCACAACACCAGGCTACTTTTAGAGACAAGATTTGGCTCAGGCTGGTCTCGAACCTGTGAGCTCAGGTCCACCTGCCTCAGCCTCCCTGAGCGCTAGGATTACAGGCATGAGCCACTGCCCCCAGCCAAGGGGCTCTTTCCTTACAGGAGAAACCTGACTTTATGTTGGTTGCTTTTGTTGTAAATCTGCATTTACCAGACAGTCTTTAGCCCATGGGAAAAGATCAACCAGTTGGGCCAATTCATGCACTCCTGTCCACTCCTTAAATGTCTACTATTCCTCAGAATAAATCAATAAATTGGTATTTAATATATATGTCCTTCAAATCTGTGTGAACTTGGTAAATAGGTGTTTGAGAGATGAGTCCCCTTGCAAAGGGGCAACTTGAAAGTGTAAGGCCCACATCTGAGTCCTCCTTTAAATTCAACAAGGTTAGCACTGTTTTCACCAGGAGCTTTAGGAAAAGGGTTTGGGGACAGTGGCACAGAAAGCCAGCTTTGCCCAGGAATCCTAAAGTGTGTTTTTCTGTTGGCTGTACTACTTTAATCACTTTCAGAAAAATTACATTATTAACACAAAGCAAAAAGTACTAAATTCTAGATGAGTATAGTACATGCACTAGGTGCTATGGATTCAGAGGGTGAAATTGCTGTGGGAGGTAAAAGGATGATGCCACAGAGGAGGCAAGTGGAGCAAAATGGAGGTGCTGGCTCGGCGCCTGTGGCTCAACTGGCTAAGGCGCCAGCCGCGTACACCTGAGCTGGCAGGTTCAAATACAGCCTGGGCCCGCCAAGCAACAATGATGGCTCCAACCAAAAAATGGCCGGGCGTTGTGGCAGGCACCTGTAGTCCCAGCTACTTGGGAGGCAGAGGCAAGATGAGCCCAGGAATTGGAGGTTGCTGTGAGCTGTGATGCCACGGCACCCTATCCAAGGTGACAGCTTCAGGCTCTGTCTCAAAAAAAAAAAAAAAAAAAAAAAATGGAGGCACTGTTGATGCAGGACAAGGTGGCCCTGATGTTGTGGCGTATGGAGGAACCAGCTTGCTAGAAGGGCCAGACACCTGTGCTGAGGACACTGGCGCCTTGCTGTCTCTTTTCTATGCTCTTCTGGCTGGTACATTTCATGGATGGCGCCTTGCTGTCTCCTCCTACACATCTGACTGGCCAATGTCATGTCAGTTTCCAGGGCCTGGGTCTTCATTGGACAGCTGGCTGTAACTGACAAAGACCCACGCCCTAAGAAGTTCCGGCAAAACAACTCCCTGGGACTATATAAACCCCTGAGCAGAGAGCTCAGGCGCAGACCTGGGTTGGACCTCAGAGAGGGAACCAGAGAGCTTGTTCCCCTCCAACACAGATGTCGGCTGGGCCTCGGAGAGGGAGCAGGAGAGTTTGTTCCCCTCCTGGGTCCTCTCTGCCTGGAGGTTTGGTTTTTTCTGTATTTGTAATTCTCCTTTCCTATAAATAAATCCTGACTTACCACGACTCTTGTGGTCGGTCGATTCCTTCTTTGAATCGCTGAGACCAGGAACCTAAAATTCCCGTATCACTGTCAGTATGTGCAGATGTAGGTGACAAAGAGGATCAGCCCACTTCCACTTCAGTGATGTTTGTTTCCAGAACCGATACAAAATATACAGCCTTCTGATCTCTTAGCTGGTAAACCACCCTAAAAACACTGTTGCAGCAGGAGAGGGAAATTGTAGGCCCCAGAGAGAAGGAAGGAAAAATCAACTATTCACCCATTTGTTCAACATTTATTGAGCCTCTACTATGTGCCTGGCACTGAGCTGGGTCCTGGGAATACAGCAATGAACAGAACAAACAAAAGCCTCACCCTCAAAAAGTTTACATTCTAGTGAGAAAAGAAACAATGAATGAACAAACTATTGAACAAATGAGTGAGCTAAATAGTATACCAGATAGTGACAAGTGCTATAGAGAAAATGAAAACAAGGGGTGGGAGACAGAAGGAAGTGCTGAGTGAGGTATTTTCTTCCAAATTTTTATTTTATTTTATTTTTTATTTATTTATTTATTTTTGAGTCAGAGCCTCAAGCTGTCACCCTGGATAGAGTGCTGTGGCATCACAGCTCACAGCAACCTCCAATTCCTGGGCTCAAGTGAGTCTCCTGCCTTTGCCTCCCAAGTAGCTGGGACCAGAGTCGCCCGCCACAACCCCCGGCCATTTTTTGGTTGCAGCCGTCATTGTTGTTTGGCGGACC